>JAULJZ010225285.1:0-17358 GCA_032270985.1 Heliamphora pulchella
TATAATGCAACGGATAAAGAATGTGGGTTGCAAATAAATGTTTGTGAAATTGTGATTGGGAAAGGAACCCGTGGTTGGTTAGACTCCTAGTTTATTAATGGATAATTAAATATTGTAAATGAAATAAATGTGTCTGACTTGTGAACATGAAGTTCAGTTGTGAAAGAGACTTATGTAGGTTGAAAACTCGGTGTTGTAACTGGAAATGAACGGTAAATTGAATTTGGAACCGATGATTGTGGATGTGATAAGTTGGGATTGACTAGTTTTGTGGTGAAAGACCGAAAACTTGCACAAGCTGGGAGCCATTTCCATCGGGTTAGTCCCTAAAAATTGAGCATGTGATTGTCGTGGTAAGTTATAGAGTTATGTATTTCCCAACGGCTTTGCATAACCGGTTGGGGGGAATAGGGAGGAGTTTTTATAAGCTGCACCCAACATTGGTTCCAAATGATTGTAGTGGTGAGTTATAGAACTATTTATTACCCAACGGCTTCTTGTAGCCTGTTGGGGAAATAAGGAAGGGTTTTTATAAGTTACACTCTATGTTGGTTAGGTATTTGAGTAATGAAATAAAAAAAAAAGAACCAATTTTGAAAGAACATGAAATGAGAATAAAGGAGGATAAAACTTGAATGAAGATGAATAAATAGGAATTTAACCATCTCATGGTTAAATGAAATGGATAATGAAAAGTATGAATTGTGGGAACAAATGAAATGAACTAAGTGAAAATTGAAACGAAGGAACCCGATTAGGAAACGTTTATGAGAACTTGATTACGAAGTGAGAAATTGTGATGGTTAAACTACAAATGTTGGGATATCAAGTCTGTGTGGGTTTAACGTGTCACACCCCAAAACCCAGGGTTCTTCTCAAAACAAACATACTTTTTGTACATGTATAGTATATCGCCTCAAGACTTACAAAACATTCTTCCAAGAACAGGCAATACATGTAACAAAATAAAAATCTTCATAAAAAAATAAAAAACTATGAAAAGTCTTCCGCCTCCTCGGCTCCTCAAAACCACCTCTCGTGATCACAGTCACCTGAAAAAAAGGTTTTTTCAAGTCCCACAACGTGAGCCGAAACCCAATAGAAACAGACTATAATGAAGTAAAACAAGTTATGCAATCACATAGCATAGAATCGACTCAACTATACGTGTCACGCCCCAAACTCCAGGGCCACGTGAAAGCCCACCAACACTGTGAGACCCTGACCTGTTTTCCTTTTCGGCGTTTTTGAACGCGCGTTACGTGTTTTCATTTGAGCATGCTTTTAATGCTTTTGATGCATGATTGTGCTTAGATATACATGCGGGGTAGGTTCCCGGGACCGTGGGTTGTTGTGGCACGAATTTCAAATTTAAAAAAAAAAGATATTTTGGAGGCCTGTAAATATCTGGTATTAGATATTTTCATAAAGATATTTTTCAAAAAACTTCTACAATAAGCTTCATGTTTTCTCTCTGCCTTCTCTCTAAGTTCTCGGGGGCCCGGGGCTCGATTTTCGACGATCAGACTGCCGATCCTTGTTATTGGCGTCGTGGTTTACGCGTTCATCCGGACAGAATTCTATTTCGACGAAGCTCGATTTTGCACGTGGATCGAGGCATCGAGTTTTTAATTCACCGAGGTAGGATTCTAGACCTATATATTTTATAAGGGTGCTATATGTAATCGGGTGTATTTTTACCGATCGAATTGTTGTAGATCTGATTTTCTGTAAAAGTTGGGTTTTGGGTTTAAAACTAGGTTTTTGTCGATTTCGGTGGATGAAATCGCGTGTCGGAGGTTTCTTTTGAGGTCTTGGTGTTAGGCTCAGGCGTGTGTATGTTTGAGGTCTTGAAGGCTTCGATTTGAGGTTTGGAGGGCTGAACCTGTAGCTTAAAAATGGTCTCTAGGTAAGTTTGGTCGACTGAACTCATTGGTTCAGTCGACTGGATCATAGTTCTTGAGTTCGATTGATTGGACCATGGGGTTCGGTAGACTGAACCGTGCTTTGAGGCGTTTGGTGGTTTTCCAGTGTGTTGTTCAGTCGACTGGGGGCTTGGTTCGGTCGACTAAACTTCTGGGGAGTGTGATGATGGTTCGGTGGTTGGGTTTTCATTTCCAATTAGCGTCCTATGGTATTCAATTGATTAATTTATGGGAATTAGTTGGTTCAAATACCAGTGGATTCCTTTTGGGGTTCGGTTGATCGTGTGGTGGTTTGGGGGTCGTGCTATGGCCTTGGGTGTGTCGTTTAGATGCCGTCCTTGGGTTGACGTGCATGGTTAGATTTTGAGAGTTGTGGCACGGTTTTGTGCGTGTTGGTTATATTCGGGACGTGTAGGTTCGTGGTTCGGTTTTAAGGTTTGGTTCTGGTGAGAATCGGTCTAAGGGAAGTTCAGGTGTTGATCTCCGCGTTAGATGTTGGTTATCCCAGTGTGTGGACGGGTCCCAATTTGTGGATGGGTCATTCGGGTATCCAATGAAGAATGTGTGGCACGTGATGTCATGTTGAGTTTTGTGGTGGGTGGCATCATGCTGTGAGGTTTTATGGCTATGTGCATTTTATAACTGGTTATGTGCATTTATAACTCTAGTTTATTTATGTACAGAATATATGGGTGGATTACCTGGTTTTGACGTTTTCTGTGAAACGTCGTGGTCATACATGATCTTCTGTTTATAGAACTATGATTAGTTTTATTCTCGTATGTTGTAGGATGGGTATGTGGTCCTTGTGATCGTGAATGGTTTTTATATGCATATGTTGCATTGTATATATGGAGGGCAGATAATGGCTCCACGGTGAAGGTCCGTAAAGTTGCATATGAAGGGCGGATAATGGTCCTACGGTGAAAATTCGTGAATATATCTATTGACCTTGGTTGACAAAGCATAGTGGGGCGGATAAGGGTCATTCAGTGAAAGTCCGAGAAGATATGTGAATTGTATGTGATCGATATGTGGTCAGGGCTTAGGAGAGAGTCGATGTTTATATGTATATGCTGTTAGGGCTCGGGAGAGAGTCGATGTTTGTTGATACGTTGTGGGCTCAAGGGGGAGTCGATTTAATTCTGTCTGTGTTGCATTCGTGGCTCGTAGAAATCGATCTTTGCCTGTTGGCAAACTACTATATGTATATCATGGATTGCATGTATTGCATATTGGGACGGATAGACCAATTTTCTTAAAACTGTATTATCGGCCTACGGGAGTCGTAATATTGTATTAATGGCCTACAGGAGTCGTAATACTGGAATCATTTTCAAGACTCAGATGAGTCGAAAAATGGTTTTATCCTCGCTTTCTCATTACTTGTGAAAACTATTTTAAATGGCTCTTGTGAATCGTGATCTAAAACTATTTTCAAATTGTTTTCAAGGCTTGAAAGAGAGTCTAAACCTACACTTTGATTTCTTATCATGTTTTGTTTATACTGCATGCTTGTCTAGTTTTTGCTAAGCCTTGGCTCACGGTGTGGGATTTGCTTTTCTTCAGGTACCGGTCACGCTGGTTGTTCTGGAGGTGCTGGAGAGGTGGAAGAGTAATAGTCTTCCTTTTTGTTTCTATCCGTATCATGTATGCTTAATACATGTTTCTTAACATTGGAGCCTTGTAATGTATATCGTTTGGCGTTTTATACCATGCATGTATGTTTATTTTGAGAGTATATTCTCGGGCTGGGTGTTGTAGTTGTTTGTTTGTCGGTGTTTCACGTGGCCCGGAGTTTGGAGCGTGACAAACACCATTTATGAAAATAAGATTTTTAGTTGTAAAATCATCAACCTAAAAATACAACATTTGTATAAAAGTGTACCCAAGGTTCGTCTCTCATAAACAGTAAACATACAGTTCCATACATGCATAAAGTATATATCGCCTCACGGCATATAAAACTCGCCTTCAGAAATAGGCATCACATGTAAGAATACACGTCTCAAAATAACAGAAAAACTAATACAAGTCTTCCACCACCACGAGCATCTCTAGGTTAACTCCTTATGTTCACCTATACCTGAAAAAGGTTTGCACAAAATCCCACACTGTGAGTTGGAGCCCAATAGAAGTAGACTGTAAAGCTGTAAAGCATGATATGCAATCATATAGTATGAACTGACTCAACCACAGGAGTCTAAAAAGGTTTTCCATCTTTAAAATCATGCATTTCAAACTATGCAAATAACCTGCCATAGTTAAGGGAAATCAGTAACAAAATAGTATTCTCCACTTGGGTCGCACGGCTGAGGAAAATAAGATAAAATGATTCTTATGTACCAACTCTATCAACTCAAGACAAAGACAACAACTATAGACTCCTATCCATTACCTAATTCCTAAATCATTTAAGACCTGTTAGGTAATGACAAGTTCTATACGGAGTTACGACAACGCAGCCACATACGGGGGACAACCGGCTCTTTACAGGCTACCAACCGAGGGAAGAAGCACCTATCATGCCCGTTACGGATTACAACTGAGGAAAGAAGCACCCAAACCAAACACTACCATGGTACATCTAAAGAATCATTTGAAAACCAGTACGTAGCTCAACTACGAAAAACCCTTAAAACAGTTATACAGTTATACATCAACATGTATAAAAAGATCCAAAATCCATCACCCATGGAGATCAACTAGCATTTAAAACAATTTCCATCAAAACGTTTTCAAAGCTGAAACTCAACCCTGAGGGTTAGCTCCAAACCTCCAAAAAAACGTTTTTCAAGAGTTTCACAAAACTTCCATTTTCAAAATCACCTTTTTGAAAATCACAGATATTCACACATTCAAATCATGTAATAAACCAATAAAAAGCGTAAAAATATGCTTTTTATCCAACAACAAGGTTTAACCATGAAAAACCACATTTAAAGCATTTTTAACAGGTGAAAAAGTATATAATTGCACGTAGCACCCTTTAACAATAGTAGAGTCTAGGATCCTAGCTCGGCGAGTCAAAACTCGAAGCCTTGAAAATCGAACCTCGTCGGAACGACAGTCTGCCTAGATAGAAGCGAAGCCAACAACGTGAATAGCAAGGTCCGCAAGCTGATCGTCAAAAACTAGGCTCGGGCACCACAAAAATCTAGAGACAAGATGGAAAGTTTGGGAGAAAATAAAGTTTTGGAATGAAAACAGGCACTGGAATACGTATAGGCTCGGCTAAACAGTGCATCAAGTCGACTGAATGGGCTAATTCAGTCGACTGAAGGTGTTCTAGATCTACAAAACTCTCCCACCGCCACAATCCACACGACTGAATCCCCAATCCAATCGACTGGATCCACCTACTGTCCTCCTAATCAACTGGGGGAACTCGTCTAGTCGACTGGACAGCTGGGGAAACGCCCGAACAAGTATTTCAACTCTAGGATCAACCAAGCAAACCTTAACGAAGCCCGAGAAAGCATAAAACACATCTATGCATGCTGTTTTACAATAATGGAACACAAACTATTCATCGAGGATATACATATAACAAAAAAACATGTTAAACATATATATCTCATAAAAATAAGCGAACCTGGGTCTCACAACTCTCCCACCCTTAAGGAATTTTGCTCTCGAAATTCACTACAAGGTCACAAGGTAAACAACTTCGGGTATCTAGCATGACCCCAGACTCAAGCTCCCACATCACTTCCTCAAACCCGTGATGAAGCCATAGGACCTTGACATAGGCAATGGTTCTCCATCTCAACACTTGCTCCTTTATGTTCAGAATATTCACCAGGCGATCCTTTATGTCCAGAATATTCCAGAACATGTGAAGGGTTAGGCTCATACCTCTGAAGCATAGAAACATGAAATACGTTGTGTACAGATGCCAACTGAGGTGGTAAAGTCAAATGGTATGCTACCTCTCCAATCCGTTCAGGGATCTCAAATGACCCGATAAAACGCGGTGATATCTTCCCGTTGCGGCCAAACTACATCAAGCCTCTACGTAGCGAAACCTTTAAAAACACGCGATCTCCCACTGCAAACTCCAACGGCCTTCTCATCCGGTCAGCATAACTCTTCTAACGACTCTGAGCTGTCACTAGGCGTTGGTGAATCACAGCAATCTTCTCTGTCATCTCCCGTACCAAGTCAGGTCCCAAGATTGTGGTCTTTCCCACATCTGTCCAACACATTGGTGACCTACACGGCCTACCATACAAAGCCTCATACGGTGCCATCCCAAAATTGGATGATAATTGTTGTTGTATGCAAACTCTGCCAATGGTAGATGATCTTCCCAAGAACCCCAGAAATCAAGTACACAGGCCCTCAACATATCCTCCAAAATCTATATGATCCTCTCAGACTGACCATCCGTCTGAGGGTGAAAAGCAATGCTAAACGTCAAGTTCGTCGCCAAGGCCTCCTGAAGACTCTGCCAAAAGCGCGATGTAAAGAACAGGTCTTAGTAAAAAACAATAGATACAGGCACTCTGTGTAACCAGACTACCTCTCTGACATACAATCTACTTAATCTGTCCACCAAATCCTTCACGCAGATGGGGAGAAAGTGTGCAGACTTCGTTAACCTACCAACAACAACCCAAACAGCATCGTGTCCCTTAGGTGATCTAGGAAGTCCAAACACGAAGTCCATTGTGATGTTCTCCCACTTCCACTCTAATATCGGCAATGGCTGCAACAATCCTATTGGCCTCTGATGATCCGCCTTTATCTACTGATAGGTAAGGCACCGAGAAATAAATTAAAGTACATCCCTCTTCATTCTCGTCCATCGAAATTGACGGCGCAGTTCATGATACATCTTAGTGCCTCTAGGATGCACTACAAGGAGAGAATGATGATTATCATGTAGTATATCAGCACGGCATGACTCTGGTACAAACAACCTCCCAACCAATCTTAAACTCTAATCTGGATTCATAACCCATCCCGCTGTGTCCTCTCCACTAGTAACACGATCTCGTATCATCTGAGCCTCCTGATCCGTTTGCTAGACCTCTAGCACACGTGTAATCAACGCAAGTCGTGAAACTACTGAAAATAAGGTGGCACCCCTCACTGTCTCCCCGAGACACAGATTAAACTTTCCAATCTCTCCAAGCATGTCCCACTTACATATAACCACAGAAGCTAACGAACCATGAGATCTCCTACTGAGAGCATTAGCCCCAACATTGGCTTTCCCTGAATAATACTACAAGGCAAAGTTATAGTCTTCTAACAACTCCATCCATCGTCGTTGGCGCAGGTTCAGGTCTTTCTACAAAAAAAAGTATTTTAAGCTCTTGTAATCGGAGAAAACCTCGAAGTGCTCACCATAAAGATAGTGACGCCATGTCTTCAAGGAAAAGACCACGACTGCTAACTCCAAGTCATGGGTGGGATAGTTCTTCTCATGCATCTTCAACTTTCGAGAACCATAAGCTACAGCCTTACCTCCCTACATCATAATACAGCCCAAACCGTCGTGCAACGCATGATAATACACTGTATACCCCAAACCCCTCTCTGGAATGATTAACACTGATGCACTAGTTAACCTCATCTTTAACTCTTGGAATGCCGACTCACAGGAGTCACTCCAAACAAACATAACTCCCTTCCGTGTAAGACGCGTCATCAGTGCAGCAAGTCTAACAAAATCCTACACAAACCACCGATAGTAGCCTACTAAACTCATAAAGCTACGGATGTCAAATACATTCTTCAATCGTTCCCAATCCATCACTTCATCTGTCTTTGAAGAATCGACTGCTACCCCATCCTTTGATACCGTGTCTAAGAAATCTCACCTTGGACATCCAGAACTCACTTCCTAAACTTACCATATAAGCGATGCTCTCTCAGAATCTGTAGAACGATACGCAGGTGATCCTCTTGCGCCTCCCTCGTGGGTTAGTAGATAAGAATATCATCCACGAACATCATCACGAAACTATTCAGATATGGATGAAAGATACGGTTCATCAAACCCATAAACTTCGCAGGAGCATTCGTCAGACAGAATGGCATAACCAAGAACTCATAGTGACCATAACAAGTCCAAAAGGCGGTCTTCGCTATGTCTTCATCCCTAATCCGTAACTAGTGGTACCCTGATCTCAAGTCAATCTTCGAGAAGCAACTCGACCCCTTCAACTGATCAAATAATTCATCAATCCTCGGCATCGGATACTTATTCTTCAGCGTTACTTGATTCAGTTTTCTATAGTCAATGCACAATCGTAAGGATCCATCCTTCTTCTTTGAAAATAGAGCTGGAGCTCCCCACGGTGACGTACTCGGACGTACAAACCCCTTATCAAGTAACTCTTGAAACTGTACCTTGAGTTCTCACAACTCAACTAGTGCAAAAACGGTAAGATGGCATAGAAATGGGAGCAGCTCTTGGAACTAGATCAATAGAAAACTCTACCACGCGGCTCGATGGTAACTCAAACAAGTCGTTAGGAAAGACATTTGGGTAATCACAAACCACATGGGGTAGCTCCCCCTGCACTCCAACCATCTCATCCAACATGAGAACTGAAAAGAAGAAACTCATATTCCCTCGACTCTAAGCAACACCGGGCATAGACGCCAAACCCTCATCCCTATCACCTAGGAAACAAAAGTAATCACGCGCCAGTGTACAAATCGATACACTCCGTTAATCGCAATCGATAAAGACACGATAGGTGGTCAGCCAGTCCATCCCTAGGATGACATCAAACATAGTCATGTCTAGAATGATAAAGTCAAACTCTAAACAACAATCGGCGACCTCCAACACGTAGGATCTACAAACGTGACTCAGCATCACACTCCCACTGACTGGGGTCTCTATGCTCAACGCACTACCCAACAAGTTTGTCTCCAACCCCAATACAGATGAAAAAATAGAGGAAATAAATGAATGCGATGCTCCTGTGTCGATAAGAATACTGGCCCATGATCTGTATACTAGGAGAGTACCTCTGATCATGGATGTGGTAGCTGCAGCATCGGGCACGACCGGTGCTCTAGAAGAACTAGGGTCAGCAAGAACATATGCTCTGGCCTGTCCACTATGACCCTGAACTATCAACTGTCTGCCAGACTATACTAAGGCTCCCCCTTCTGCAAACCTAGATGGCTGGCGTCCCTAGGGAGATGGAGTAACAGGTGCCCCTACTGTACTCTGCATGCTCCCTCCTCAAGGACAGTACCTACAGATGTGCCCAAACTGACCACATCCGAAGCATACTGGTGGCTCCCTCCCTGGCGCTAGTGATTGTGCCTGAATAGGCACTGAACTCTGATAATCAGCCGCACAATGCCCAGGCTATCAACATCGATAATAAATGACCTCCCGCAGCTCTGACTTCCTTGTAGAGGCTACTAAAGGTGTAGGCGTAGAAGACTGTGGCTGATATGACCCTACCAGATAAGAACTCAAACCAGACAACCTGTGCCGCTTTCTCCTGTGCCCCTGAGACTGTGTACGTCCCCCATCCTGCTGGCACCTACTCTCTCTATCCATGTGGGTCTCGTTCAGGGTGTCTTCCACTTTCATGGCTGTCTCTACTAACTCCGTGAATACCTGTATCCTGAATGCTGCCACTCTATCTCGGATAGCGGGCCTCAAATCCCTTTCAAACCTCTTCGCATGGAACTCATCAGTAGGAATAGCCTCCTGCGTAAACTAGGACAAGCTAGTGAACTCGACCTCATACTGGATCACTGACATCGTCCCCTATGTAAGAAAAAGAAAGTCCTCCCTGAAACGATCTCTCAAAGTCGCTGGAAAGTACTTCTCTAGAAATACCTTCGTGAAGGCCTCCCAAGTGCCTCCTACTGTAGTCCTGGCAAACTTCCACCACATATGGGCACTCCCCCTCAGCTGGAAGGTAGCGAATGTAACCCTCAGATCATCTTCCTCTATCTGAAGCGTATCCAAAATCCTGGTGACCAACTCCAGCCATTCTATGACTACTGGGGGTTAGGATCCCCGAAAAAGGTAGAACGGTCCAGACGGAAAAACTCATGCATCGCGATTGTTGCCCTCGGCTCAAGTACGCTCTCCCTTCCCCTGGTGGGCTCTACCAGCCACTGGATGGAGCCTACCATCTCACGCAATAGATTTACCCTGTCAACTGGTCCTTGGGGTGCATTAGCATCCCCAATATCTGGGACTGGAACATCCCTTCGGCCAGAACCACGGCCACGGCCTTATCCTCCCCACGTGGATATAACTCTATATGAAAGCAACATAACAGGATAAGCTTTCATACAACATGTTATTGCTAACATAAAAGACATAATTATGCTAACACATAACCATTCAAGATCATGTAAACACATATCAGATACTGAGGAGAACTGACAAGAAAGACGCGTTGATTTGGATAACCTACTCAGATTCCCTACTAGAAAACACATCAACCAAACGCCTTTCTAACTTAGCTTCCAAGTTTGTTAATCCAAACGCTCGAAGGCAAGACTAACCAATCTTAAGGTCTAACCTCCATACCCACGTATACACGTCTATCATGCTCATGTTAGAAAATGCTGAAACACATGCAATCAAGCACACGCACATCCTCACAAGGTGATGTACCCTCTTTCCCATGGCTCTAGGTATTCAAACCTAGAGCTCTGATACCAAGTTGTCACACCCCAAACTCTAGGGCCACGTAAAAGCCACTAACACCATTTATGAAAATAAGATTTTCAGTTGTAAAATCATCAACCCAAAAATACAACATTTGTATAAAAGAGTATCCGAGGTTCGTCTCTCATAATTAATAAACATACAATTCCAGACATGTATAAATTATATCGCCTCACGGCATACAAAACTCGCCTTCAGAAATAGGCATCGCATGTAAGAATACACATCTCAAAAGAACAGAAAAACTAATACAAGTCTTCCACCACCACGGGCATCTCTAGGTCAACTCCTCATGTTCACTTATATCTGAAAAAGGTTTGCACAAAATCCCACACTGTGAGCTGAAGCCCAATAGAAGTAAACTGTAAAGCTGTAAAGCATGATATGCAATCATATAGTATGAACTGACTCAATCACAGGAGTCTAAAAAGGTTTTTCATCTTTAAAACCATGCATTTCAAACTGTGCAAATAACTTGCTAGAGTTAAGCAAAATTAGTAACAAAATAGTATTCTCCACTCGGGTCACACAGTCGAGAAAAGTAAGATAAAATAATTCCTATGTACCGACTCGGTCAACTCAAGACAAAGACAACAACTATAGACTCCTACCCATTACCTAATTCCTGGATCATTTAAGACATGTTAGACAATGATAAGTTCTATACGGAGCTACGACAACGCATCCACACACGGGGGATAACCGGCTCTTTACGGGCTACCAACTGAGGGAAGAAGCACCCATCATGCCCTTTACAGATTACAACCAAGGGAAGAAGCACCCAAACCAAACACTGCCATGGTACATCTAAAGAATCATTTAAAAACCAGTACGTAACTCAACTACAAAAAATCCGTAAAACAGTTATACAGTTATACATCAACATGTATAAAAAGATCCAAAATCCATCACCCATGGAGATCAACTAGCATTTAAAACAATTTCCATCAAAATATTTTCAAAGCTGAGGCTCAACCCCGAGGATTAGCTCCAAACCTACAAAAACACGTTTTTGAAGAGTTTCATAAAACCTCTATTTTCAAAATCACCTTTTTGAAAATCACGGATATTCACACATCCGAATCATGTAATAAACCAAGAAAAAGTGTAAAAACATGCTTTTTATCTAAGAGCAAGGTTTAAACATGAAAAACCACATTTAAAGCATATTTAACTGGTAAAAAAGTATATAATTGCACGTAGCACCCTTTAACAACAGTAGAGTCTAGGATCCTACCTCGGCGAGTCAAAACTCGAAACCTCAAAAATTAAACCTCGTCGAAGCGAGAGTCTGTCTGGATGGAAGCGAAGCCAACAGTATGAATAACAAGGATCCACAAGCTAATCGTCAAAAACTAGACTAGGGCACCACAAAAATCTAGACAGAAGGTGGAAAGTTTGGGAGAAAATGAAGTTTTGGAATGGAAACAGGCGCTAAAATATATTTAGGCTCGGCCAAATAGTGCATCCAGTCGACTGAAGGGGTCAATTTAGTCAACTGAAGGTGTTCTAGATCTATAAAACTCTCCCACCGCCACAATCCAGTCGACTAAATTCCCAATCCAGTTAACTGGATCCACCTATTGTCCTCTTAGTCGACTGGGAAAACTCCTCCAGTCGATTGGACAGTTGGGGAAATGCCAGAACAGGTTTTTCAACTCTAGGATCAACCAAACAAACCTTAACGAAGCCCGAGAAAACGTAAAACACATCTACACATGCTGTTCTACAGCAATGAAACATAAACTATTCATCGAGGATATACATATAACGAAAAGAAACATGTTAAACATATATATCTCATAAAAATAAATGAACCTGGGTCTCACAATACGAGCCTCAAAACGGTTTTCCATCGTTAAAACCACGCATTTAATACGATGCATATAACATCCAATAGTTAATGGAAAACAGTAACAAAACGTTGTTTTCTACACGGTTCGCACAACTAACAAAGATCCCTATGTACCGACTCTGTCACACCAGGGACAAAGGTAACCACTATAGACTCTCGCCCATTACCCTAAACCCAAGCTAAACAAAGATCCACTAGGTAATGACAAGTTCTATACGGAGTCACGACAACGCACGCCTCCCACTGGGGCAACCACTTCATTTACAGGGATTAATCCAAAGGAGCGAAGCACTTACTTGCCCAAAATTTTTGAACTTTCACCGAGGTGCAATGGCTGCCCAAATACACACGCATTGTCACGGCACATCTACTAAATCATTAAAAATCATCACGTAGCTCAACTACAAAAACATTTAAAACCATACATTAATCATGTACAAAGCATCCAACGATCCTCCGCCACGTCGTTCCTAATCAAGGAAAAACGACCAACATCTTTCAAAAATTTCACCGTTTCAATCGAAACATACAAAACCGCGACTCAACCCCGACGATTAGCTCTAAACCTTCCAAAAATTAGGATTTTATAACTTTACATAAACCTTTCCAATTTCAAACCACCTTTTTGAAAACCACAGACATCCACACGTCCACCAAAATGAAATAACCCAAAAACATGTAAAACATGCTTTTTACCAAAACAAACATGGTTTAAATGCAAAAATCAAACATTTATAGCATTTAAAATGGTAGAAGACGCATATAATCGAATGTAGCACTCTTTAAAGACAAGATAGTCTATGATCCTACCTCGTTGAGTCAAAAACTCGATGCCTCAAACTCCGTAAAAAATGAACTTCATGGAAACGAGATTTCATCGGGATGAATGCGAAGTCCCTGGCACGGATACTAAGAATCCGCTATTCGACCGCTAAAAACCAAGCATGGGCCCATCAAAAACTAGAGAGAAGGTGGAGGTTTTATGTGTAAAAGAAAGAAACTTGTTCAAGAAGCTACAAGGTCTCAAAATATCTAACATAAGATTGATATTTATAGGCCCCGCCCAACACAGAAAGTCAGTCGACTGAACCACCCTCTTCAGTTGACCGAAAAAGGCTACTAGAATTCAAGAATTCCCCACCGGCATAGTTCAGTCGACTGAGTCACCCACTTCTGTCGACTGAACCACCACACTGTCCATTCAGTCGACTGAATGATGTGGAAAAACAACCCAACGAAACCTGCAACAAAAAAACTCAAACAAGCGTAAAACACATATAACATGATGTTCAACAAGCGTAAAACACATATAACATGCTGTTCAACAAGCGATAAGGCAATAACCAATACATCGGAAAAATATTATGAAAATAAAACAGAATCGGATCTCACATAACGGGTTGAATGGGATAAGAAAATAATGTAATGGAGATAGAAATCATATATAAGAACTTAACTAACGACGTAAGGTATAGGGATGATATACACAAAAATGATGAAATTGAAAGAAAGAAATTGGTTATGTAAAGATAGATGAGCAAGAATAGGTGAATAATTCCTTTAAAACAAGAAGAGTGAGTGTGAGTTCTTATTCGGCTATGAAAATGTGTGGGTTGTTATTGCATAATAGCATCCACTCACACCTCATTTATCATGCATTACATCATTTTTAGTCATTATCCTATGAGCTTTGGCTCACGTCTGTGATTATAAATCTTTTTACAGGTTCAAGTGAAGTGAAATGCTCACAGAGATGTTTTAGCCTGGATTGAGTTTTGAAGGAGAAGGATGGATATATATGTTTATGTTTGTGTTTTGTGAATTCAAAACTGTATATCATTTGTTTTGTACTTGTAAATATGTTGGGAAAACTATGGAAAGAATGCGAGAATCATAAATATGTAGTAATATTCTGAGTATTTTCTTATAAGAATTATGTTTCGAAATGTTTAAGAAAAAAAAAGAAGGGTATCTCTTGGATGAATGTAATCATTGTGAGAAATGAACTGAGTTTGAGATGCATGAATTAATGGTTAACATGCATGTAAGTTTCTTAATGTTGTGGACTTTCATTTGAAAAATGAATATACATATGATGATATGGAGAATGTGGCTAGTAAATAATTGTAACTGTGATTGTGGATTGAGATCTAGGCTGAGCGTGAGTATAAGTTGTTAATTGAGTCTGACATGTTGATAAATAATTTGGAATAATCTGACAAATAGATAAAACTATGCCAAAATTTTTACAAAATATACTTAGAATATTTTGAATTTTGAAGAAGGATAATAACCGTTCACATATACTAAAGAGCTAAAGTTAGGAAGTTTAAGTTGTGGAACAAGGCTTGAAAAACATAGATCAAAGTTAGACCGCTCGACAAACTGATCGAGCGATTTGCCACAGAAATGAAACTTTGAGACTAAAAAAATGTGAAATTTTACGAGGATTCCCATTCAGTTGACCTTTGATTAGAAATAGCGGGCTGAGTTCACGTGACCCAGGTTTGAGGTGTGATTGTTTTAGTATTCTTATAATTAGATTTCATCTTGAAGATTATTAAGATTTTTGTTTAGAGTTTAAATTCTAGTCATTGTTCCTTTTATGAGAATATAAAAATTTTGTGAATAAACTTTTAGCCTTGCATACTCATGGAGATGGAGTATGTGGCATTGTCACATGGTTTGGAGCGTGATAAAGCTCATTGTAAATATGTATATTTTTTTTCTTTATATTACAATTAATTACCCAAAAAGAAAAAGATGCCAAGGACTCAAGATTGTTGGTTCAAACAGAGGGCCTAAGATACACATCGAACTCAAATTTGGGATGAGAATCATAATTCGTTGGTTCCCATTTTTATTGGCCAAGTCTCTGAGTAGCTTTGGGAACCTAGGGATTATCATACTACTAGTTGTAGACTTTGGAGTTTTGTTGGAAGCCCTAGATATTTTGGGAGAGAAACATGTTCGATTGGTGAGAAAATAAGGTAAAGGGTCTGATCATCCGGCCATCGTTCAAGTAGTATTACAAAAAAATTTGGAGTAATGCATTTAGCTATTGTCATTTGAAATTTCGATTGACTAATTTTCAGTGGATATTTTATAAATTAATAGTGAAGGAATTTCTCTTTCTTGAATTTTCTGTGTTTGTATATTTGTTTCAATCAAATACGACATTGAACTCTGTAGATGGTTGAAACTCGAACCATCAAACAAATTAGTTGTTAGTTCAGAGTAAATGTTGCAAAACAAAGCGAGTTATTCAGTAGGGAGGAGGAGAATGGTATGGAGCTAAAAGAGTGAGAACGACTGAATGGATGTGGTCAAATTTGAGCTATTGGGGCCCGAGCCACAGGGACCCTCCAGTAGCACGAGGGCCTGATATTATCGGCAAGTTCGTCGACAGTAGAGGAATGGGTTTGAAGTCAAATAACTCCTCGATCGAAACACATAAAAGAAGAGATATAAGGCGGGAAATAAGCCAAAGAGGATTCGAACTACTGAAGTTCTAGTAGCTCGGTTAGCCAATTATGATGACAATGATTTGATTATCCTTGATTAATTGAATCATGCATGATTAACAGTGAGCACGAGTTTCTCGGGCTACCAAAACCTTAGAGACCCGATCGTCGTCAACTAGAAAGGGTTGGAGCATTCGAGTTTTCAAAATTCGTTACCAAAAGAAAAGATTTAACTTGCTCGAGCTATTTACCGTCCGAGCCACTAAGACCCATTAGCTCGACACATTAACTATACAGAACTGGTAAGAAATATACTCATTCTAAGCTACGCAGGATACGAGATATGAGCTCATTTTACTCGAGTTATAGAGGCCCAAGTCACTAAGAACTCAGTAGCTGGACCATAACGAATACATTTGACACTTGATCCCAATATTTTCTATGAAGATATCCTATAGCATAGACTACGATGCTACGAATGAAGAAATTCCACAGCACAGACTGTGAAGCATAGCACTAACTATGATAATAGCTGTAACTACTACTTGACTATATTGTCATGTCACAAACCATGAAGACAGGATAGACTGTATTATTACCACCACACTGTTCGTGAAGAAAACACAGACCATAAACATAGCTCTGACTACCTGATTGAGATGACATAGCACAGACTATGTGACTCAGCACAAACTAAATAAAGCGAAACATATATAGCACAGACTATATCAATAAAGATTCCTTTGAGAATCGAAAGACTGCCCTAGAGACAATAATGACAATGGCAGTACAATTCTACAAGGGACGTTGGGAGATATGTGGCTTGGTGGCTAAGGAAAGGACTCCTCGGACCATGGGACTCAGCCACTTGAGTCACTCGAGTAACCCATGAGTCACTCGACCCGAGTGGATCGAGTACTTGACCTGAATGGCTCGAGTACCCTCGGGGCGTCCGTTAGCCGACCTGGTTGAGTTGAGGTAGAACACTGATTATCTAAAAAATGGTTAATCTACGGATCTTATCTCTTGATCCCGGAGATTACCTCTTCTAATTCAATTGTATCTCTTAGAGTCTTGTTTTAATCCTAATAGCTCCATTATAGGGTTATAAATAGGAGGGATGGCCGTGCCCCGAGGGGATATATATATATAATCTTTTGTATTCTGAGTCATATGATCAGATACGTGTTCATACTACTAGATACTCCAACTCAATTAGCTTTCTCCTTCACCCAACCACCTTTCTCTCCGTTCTGTGTTTCTGACTACTCTACATATTTTGCTGTTGGAGGCAATACTGCCAAGATCATTGTTTTTGTAAAACGATTTTTGGTAAAAAATTAACTAGACAGGCAAAGGCCGAAACGGGCTCTAGATAAAAATTTTGACGTCGAACGATCAAAAATAAACCCGTGCAACCAAAGTTAATTTAGAAGAATACCT
>JAULJZ010225296.1:0-17358 GCA_032270985.1 Heliamphora pulchella
TTATATTTAGGTTTAGGTAGGGGTTTAATAATAGACGGGACGGGTGCTATTGGAGTATTGGTATTTGTATCAGGTGTTTCACATCTTATATCTATATTTTTAATAATTTTATAAATAGCATCTAGTTTAGTATGTAATTGATTAGTAACTTGAGGAGAGTTTTTTATAACTTGGAGAATGATTTCAATACGAGTAGCCTGTTCTCCCAGGGTTTGGAGAAAAGTATTGGTATAATTTAATTAATGATTAATATGTTGATCAAATTCAGCATAAGGGAGAAATTTGACACCATATGGTAATTGAATTGTTCTACTGGGTGGATGAATAGAATGGGTTTCTTGGCCATCTAACGTGGTCCATTTCTTTTCAAACATATTAATAGAGGCAGTTAATAATTCTGTTGGTATAATTATTTATTATTAGGACAGTAAATATGATAATGCCAAGGGAAAAATTGAATATTTATTCGATTTTCTTTTAAATATGTAATATATTGATTTTTAATATCTTTTTCTTGTTCAATATTATTATTATATACAAAGCATGTACGATTATAAGCATTATAAGAAGTCATATATTCTTTTATAATTTTATCAGTAACAATTATGAAGGAGTTTTGAGTAGTTAAAATATTAATATTTAGAGACGTTAAGTCGATATCAAAGTCTTCATCTTCTTTTTCATCATTAAAGTTATTTCGATATAATGGTTGGGGAATTTGATTTTCAATATTTAAACCAGATAAAGTATAACTTTTAAAAGAGCTGAAAGTATAAGATTTTTTGAAAGATTTGTTAATTGAGGGATTATGTGTATAAAATTGTTGTGATCTCATTGATTGGGATTTTCGAATTAAAAGGGTTTCTGATCTTTCAGATTTTTAAATGGATTCAGATAATCTTGGAGGAAATTGTAATACAACAGACCCATCTGGAAATTCTATAATAGAATCAGGGTTTGTTGATGTTTGATGATTTTGGGGAGATATTAATTGATTCATTTGCCAATTATTATCTTGTCGATCAGCTTCTTCAACCTCATGCCATTTTATAACTTTAGGTGTTATTACTTGAGAATGATTTAAATTTGATTGAAACATTATAGTAGAACCATAAGAAAATTAAAATCATTCTATAAACATCAACAAATAACTTTTCTTAAAATTATTTGGTGCTCTGAAAAAGTCATGTGGTGCTCTGCAAAGTCACTCAGTGGTCCTTCAGTGCTATGAAAAGTCATAAGATTCCCCGACAATGGTTACTGTTCGTAATCGAATAATCTTTTGTAAAGTAAATTATTACATCTTTTCCCTGTTCATTTCTTGTAATGTAATTTCTTTTCATGTTCGAATCTTGAGTCTTGTCTATATAAACCCATTGAGGAAGGGTTATTTCCTCAGAGTCGAAGAGTGAGTTTTCTTAAGTCTTATCTCAGAAGAATCTTGTCTATTTCTTGTGTGATATAGAATCCTTTTGCGTTTTCAGTCCGATATCGAAAGATTGTAAGTTTCTTTTCTATTAAATAAAATCTTTTATTTGATGTTTGTTTTCATTTGCTTTATTAATTATTAAGAAAATTTAGATTAATCATGATCCGAGGTTGTATTGGGCCTGGTTATGGTATATATATCTATGGAGGTATGAACAACCATCCTTTTTTTTTTTGTTATTTTCTTCCTTTTAATTTAAACCTGACTTCTATCAATGTTAGAGTGTACTCTTTTTTATCGTTGTAATACTTGTTTTTGTTGCATATTTTATATATATATTTTTACATATGAGGCCCATTCTTAAATGGAGATAGAATAATTATAATTAAACATGTAGTTGGAGAAACTATAGTTAATGTGATTAGTTTCTATGCACCTTAGGTAAGTTGGATGACCATACTAAAGGATAATTTTGGGATCAAATGGATTAAATGGTTTAAGAAATACCAGTAGAAGAGAGAATAATTATAGATAGAGATTTCAATGGGCACATATGAAACAAAAGACAAGGATATAAGACGGTTCATGGGGAATTTGATTTTGGTGATCGAAATGAAGCTAGAGAAGAGATCCTAGATTTTGCAGTAGCATTTAATTTTATATTAACCAATACTGTTTTAAAAAGAGAGAAGAACACCAAATTATAACCTTTAAGAATGGGTCTCATAAAAGTCAAATACATTATTTCTTTACTAGGAACATAGATTGCTTAATATATAAAGATTATCAAATCATTATTAGAGAGAGCTTAACGTCACAACATAGACTTATGATACTACATATTCACATAAAGGGACAACATAAAGCGAAAAGAGATATTAAAATATTCCCATGAACTAGATAATGAAATCTTACAAGTGAGAAATTAAAAATTTTTAAGGACAAAACGTGTAAAAAGGTAAGGAGTGATTTAGAAGAAAATACATATACTATTTGGAGTACAATGACAGAATATATTAAAAAAATATCGAAAGAAGTTCTTAAAGAGTCAAAAGAGAAATACCCTATAACTAAAAAAACTTGGTGGTAGAATAACGATGTCAAGCAATCGTAAAAATAAATAAGGAATATTTTAAAAGCTGGCAAAATGATAGAAATGCAGACAGTTTTAGAAGTTATAAACAAGCTTGTAAGAACATTAAGAGAATCGATAGAAATGCAAAATTAAAAATTTATGATAATTTTTATACTAAATTAGATAGTAAAAAAGGAGAAAAGAACATCTACAAAATCGTTAAGTGGAGAGAAATAAAAAGAAGAAATTTTACTCAAATTAAATGTATAAAAAGTAAGGACTCAAGGGTGTTAGTAAATGGTGAGAAGATTAAAAAAATATGAAAAATCTATTTTAAGAAATATTAAACAAAAAATATGTGAAAAGATTTGAAATAAATGAAACTAATAACTCGGATTCAAGTAAAGATTATAAGTTCTATCGCAGATAAGGAAGTTTAAAGTGAAAACTGCAATGAAGAGAATAAAATCAAGAAAAACTTTAGGACCAGATGGTATCTCTGTGTATGAAATGCCTAAGCGAAGTGGGAGTACCAAGTTTAACAAAGTTATTTAAAAAAATCATAATGACTAGAAAAATGCCTGAATAGTGGAGGAAGAGTATTCTAGTACCTAAACATATAAAAAGAAAGCAGATATTCAAAATTGTAACAATTATAGAGGTATTAAGTTGATAAGTCATACGATAAATGTTATTGAAAAGAGTGATTGCACATCGTTTAAGGCTAATAATAACAGTGTCACAGAAGCAATTTAGTTTTATGCCTGGTAGATTAATCATAGAAGCAATCCACTTACTAAAGAGATTAATAGAGATGTATAGAGAAAAGAAAAAATATTTTCATATGATTTTTATAGACTTAAAAAAAAGCCTATAATAGAGTGCCTAGAGATATCATATAGTGGGCGTTAGAGAAAAAGATAGTGACAAATGATTATATTGATGTGATAAGAGATATGTATGATGTAGTCGCCATGACAATTACATCACTTGTAGGAGAAACAAGTAAATTTTCAATTACAATAGGATTACACCAAGCATCGATTTTGAATCCTGATGGCGATCAGCCCAAAAATAAAAGTCTGGCTCGCGGCTCAGAAGCTAGGCCAAGTAGGACTAATCATGATAGTCGGAGGACTCACCACAAAACCTATGGTCTAGTTGGACTGACCTATTAAGCTCGACCAAGTGCACGTTGGAGGATTCGATCAAGGCAAGGATGCATTAAATGCGATGGGACAATCGAGCTCAGAGCATTAATGAGAATACCATCATCGTACACCTCTGCATTGAATGATGACTGACACGATCCAAAGTAGCTAAACACCACGCCAACGTCACGAAAAGGGCCGCGAATAGTCCTCAAAAGGAGGAAAGGGTGTTTCCCACCGGGGGCAGGCCCAAGAAATCCCCTTTTTTCGCTAAACTACGTACAACATTACTATAAATACCGAACTAAAATAGAAGGTACATAGACACAATATTTCTTACCAAAACTCTACTGAATTCGCTTTAAAACGTCTGGTATTCACCCTACCGTCGACTAACTTAACCATCAAAGGGGCTTTCTAGTGAAGCTCGCCAACCAGTCTTACTTATATTTCTTTGTGCAAGAGTGATCACGTCCACAAGCCTGAGCTACCAGGCATAGTTATTTCCTTTCCCTTTACAACTAATCTCACCTTTACAGAATCACACACGCACATTTAGCACCGTTTGTGAGAATGTTCTAGCTAAAGCCTAAACCCAAAGGCCCGATGGCAAGTTCACTCTGCGCGACGTAAGCCAGTAGTGGAGACGAGTCTCCTAGCAATTAAACCCATGCATCCAAGCAGCACAACGAACAGCACAAACTCACCCGACGTCATCCTAAGAGACAGGAGGCGCGTGGTGTACCCGAAGGAACTCCGGAGGATCTCCCTCATAATGACACTCTCAACTACATGAGCGTCCAGATCATAAAATTCCATGCAACATTGAAGAACAAGAACTTGGAGGGCGCCCCATCGACGAGAGGCCCGTCACTCTTGAATGAGGACGAGTCATCGAGGAGCCTTTCCATCATCCCTGCCTTAGGCCTGCTAGAAACGCGGGGGAGGAGAATGTTATCATGGAGTTCATCACGGATCCCCAAAACCTTGACGATGAGAAAAATAGCTACTCTCCTTCTATATCCAATTCCATGACCAAATACTTAGAGAGGAGAGACCCAATTTGCTCACTCTCACACAAAGTTCAAGGCACCAGAGGACCAGTAGGCTGATTAGCCCCATGGGCCGATCCCTAGGAGAGAGATCAACGTCATTCACTAAGCCACGACCCCACTCCCCACAAGAAGAGTTAGAAAGGCGAGGTAGAAAACACAGCACCTCGCTAGTAATAATGCAAATACATGCCACGAAAAAGGGGCTAACCTTCGAAGTTTCTATCATTCGTCGATTTGTTAGTTTTCTATAACATCCGTTATTCAATAATAAAGAGACTTTTCACACAATCATGTATTGTTGCTCAATTCGTAGGACCTCACTTCACGATCCAGGACATAATCCATTGAGCTCAGTTATAGCATTAGGAGTGTGCGTGGGTCGGTGCGGTGTAGATTGAGTAAAAATTCATTAACCAAACCATTTATGCTGGTATAAAAAATTTCAATCCACCACCGAACCATTCACTTTATAAAAGCGACGGATTAGTTATTTTTTTAGGCAATTTTGCAATGGCAGATTGGGTGGATTGGCGATTTAAAAATTAAATAAACAATTGAAGTCCTAAAATTATTGTTTAAGTGGGTTATCAAAGAAACCCACAACCATTCTGCCATAGTTCAAATTTTAATAATATTTAAAAGTAAATTGTTTGCACAAGGCAAGCAAATGACGTGGTGAAATTTAATATTTAACAGCAATATTTAAATGAACAGTTTAAATAAATAAACATCAATATTTAAATGAACAGTTTAAAGAAACCTACAACCCATGTTGCCACAGTTTAAAAACTATATGAACTCAATCTATTAGTGTTTTTAATGTGAACTCAACCCATTCTACATTTTCAAATAAACTCAATCCATCCAAATGCAAAATAATGAACTCAATCTATCAACACAGTGAACTACTAACACCATAAGTATTGTAAGAATCTATCAACACAGTGAACTACCCGTAAAGGAGGTTTTAAAAAAATATTGAGAAGTCAAGAATATCCTACATTTTTGTTGAAAAAATAATAACTTAAAAAGTCAAGTCACTGTGATTACTGATTGCACAAGTCCAAAACACCTTAGACTGTCACACGAGAGAGAGAGAGAGAGAGAGAGAGAGAGTTGTTGCTTGACCGTCAATTGAAGTGTGGCTGAGGAGGGTAACCTCGATCACCGACAATCAAGGCTCACGGTGGAGGGAGGGCCTACATAGTAGGCGCGACGCCTCTGATTTAAGAATTGAGACAGACGAGAAGAGTTAAAGAGCCCTAATTGTGATTTACTGATTTGTGTTTTCAAGGAAACGCTAAGAATTAAAACTAAAAAACATATATTAATCATATATGCAGTGCGAGTTGATTGCTCAACTGGTTGGATGAATTGAAATTGACCCACCAACCGACCCGCTGAATTTCATCCAAAAACTGCCTAACCCACCATCCTCTTCCTTTTAAATTTTCTTGGGACGATGCGGGACAGACGGGTGCGGGACGGTTGGGCGGGTTGAGCGGGTTGTTGAACAGTCCCAATCAGCATTAAAAAAACTCTAGTTCTATCTAGGTGCCGAGCACAACCCTCAGTGAAGAAAACCCTAGTTCTATCTAGGTTCCAAGCACATTCCTTAGTGAAGGAAAACCCTGGTTCTATCTAGGTGCCGAGCACATCCCTCGGTGAAGAAAAACCCTAGTTCTATCTAGGTGCCAGGCACAGCTCTCGGTCTAGTAAAAATCCTAGCTTGACCTAGGTGTCGAGCCCAACTCTCGGTCTTAGTAAAAATCCTAAGCATAAGCCTAGCTACCAAGCCCAAGTCTCGGTTCAGGATTCAAACATCCCTTCAGCAAAAATCCTAGCCCAGTCTAGGTATTAAATCCTAGCTTTACCTAGATGTCGGGCCCAGCCTCTAGTCTCAAAGAAATCCTAAGCATAAGCTTAGGTACCGAGCTCACCCCTCGGCTCAGGGTTCGAGCCCCCATGAACAAAAACCCTAGTTCTATTTAGGTGCTGAGAACATCCTTGGATGAAGAAAACCCTAGTTCTATCTAGGTGTCAATCATAACCCTCGGTGACGAAAACCCTAGTTCTATCTTAGTGTTGAGTACAACCCTCGGTGAAGGCTACCTAGGTGCCGAGCCCAGCCCTTGGTCTCAGCAAAAACCCTAGGCATAAGCCTAGGCATCGAGCCCAACTCTCAGTTCAGGGTCCAAACACCCCTTCAACAAAAACCCTAGCTCAGCCTAGATACTAAATCCTAGCTCTACGTAGGTGTCGGGCTCAACTTTACTATGCAAAAATCTAAAGCATAAGCTAAGGTACCGAGCTCAGCTCTTAGCTTAGGGTTCGAATCCCCTTCAATAAAAACTCTAGTTCTATCTAGGTGCTGAGCACAACCCTTAATGAAGGAAACCCAAGTTCTATCTAGGTGTCGAGTGCAACCCTCGATGAAAGGAAACCCTAGTTCTATCTAATTAAGTGTTGAGCACAACTCTCGGTGAAAGCAAATCCTAGTTTTACCTAGGTGCCAAGCACAACTCTCGGTCAAGCAAAAATCCTAGCTCTACCTAGCTAGGTGTCGAACCCAACCCTCGATCTTAGCAAAAACTCTAGACATAAGCGTAGGTACCTAGCCCACATCTCGGTTTAGGGTCCAAACACTCATTCATAAAAAATCCTTGCCCAGCCTAGGTATTAAATTCTAGCTCTACCTATGTGTCAGGCCCAGCCACCGATCTCAGCAAAAATTCTAAGCATAAGCTTTGGTACCAAGCTTAGCTCTCGGCTCAAGGTTTGAACCCCATCAACAAAAACCCTAGCTTTGCGTAGGTACAAAGTCTTAGCTCACCTAGACAGGAGATTCGAATGAACTAAGGAACTAGACGAGTCCCCAGGTTCCAAACAAAGGCGTAGTCCCGCAAATACACTTAAAGGAAATCAGGCCTAAAGCAAAGCAAAAGCAACAGAAGCAGAAAATATTTTGCAAATACAAACATTTCAATAATTCGAAGCATCCGTACAAAGGATGGAGCATAGGCCTAAATTATCATTGTTTTACTCGCTATTTTTTTAAGCATCACTAAATTTTGTTATTCTTTAATAATCATAAGTGTTTTACACTAGGACTTCGTTTGGTAAGAGACTTAGAGTTAAGGTTTTTATCGTTTGACTTAAAGATAAAAAAGCTAAAAAAGTCAAAAAGTCTCATTTGGGAACCCAAAGACTTTTAGCATTTTAGCATTTTTTTATACATAAAATAGTTTTATATTTTTTTAGAAAAATTATAACTTTTATTATACACATATATTTTTATAAAACTTATATATTTAAAATATACTTGCCAAAATCTATCAAACAAGATCTATATTGAATATAAAATTATGTAAAAAACTTGGCTTATATTAATCCCCTTTGATCTTTTCACTTTAAGCCAAAAGAACTTTAAATTAAAAAAAATATTATATATTTTAATATAATTTTATATTAAATATCAATTGTGTTTTATAGATTTTGACGAGTAAATTTTTACAAAAAAACAGATGTGTATAATAAAAGTTATGATATTTTTAAAAATTATATAAATTTATTTTATGTAAAAAAGCAACGAGGTCAAAAGGCTAAAAACCTTTAGGTTCCCAAACGAGATTTTTCAGCATTTTTGATTTTAAACCAAAAAGCAAAGAACCAAACTTTAAACCTTCTGCCAAACAAAACCTAAATAATTATTCTATGGACAGGCAATTTAATCCACCTTTCATTTATTTGGTTGCAGTTATTTTTCTTATTCTTGTTTTCTTTTTGGTCAAAAAAATTAAAAGACCTAAATATATTGTAAATCTGACATAAATCAAATAAAAAAGCATATTAAATACAAGACAACGACTCTTCAAAGGAAGAGAATAAAACCTTCATGTAGGGAGTATCACCTTCATGTAGGGAGTATCATAAACCCTAAGTAGAGGGTTATTAGTAAAACACATAAGGAGCGAGGTATTACAATATAGCATAAGAATCAGCTGTTTCGGCTACTACAATAGTGTATTTCGTCGCTTTCTTTTCCTGGAAAGTAGTCACTACCCGAGTCACAGATGATGCTTTTCGACCAATAGCTGCATAAACACTTATTACATTTCGTCTTTGTTGATTGAGAATCGCATGTGTGGCTAATGCCGTTTTGCCGGGTTGTCTGTCCCCAATAATTAATTCTCATTGACTCCGTTCTATAAGAATCATTGAATCAGCTAAAACGATTTAAAAAATAAAAGATACAACTAAACTGAAAAGATCAGAGGGGATTACCGTCACCGTCTTCTTCCCGCTATCAAAAAACCAGTGTTAAAATTTTTAAATTCTTGCAAATTAATTACATATATCTCAAATAATTTTTATGGAATTGTGTCGTGTGAGTATTGAAAGCTAAGACATTCGAAGACAACCTTATATACAATGAAGCTTTCATATTCAATTCCTTAACATTTGACCATCCATTCGAGTTACTATTTTTCTTATGCTGCGTGGTTGTCGGAAATCTTATATTGCTAAGTTTAGATTTTGTTTTTCAAATTTGAAAAGGATTTATCGTAAAAGTGAAAATGAAAAAAATAGGCAAATGACAAGAGAAATGTTGTTTCTTAGATTATCCATTTTAACTTACATTGTTCTCAGCCTCGCAATTTCGAAATCAACAATAATAGCATAACCCATTCAGAATAATGTTAGATAATTGAGAGGACCGGGATTATTTCATCCTTTGATTGATGATTAAGAACCTGACGAGGTTGAATATGACTGATCCCCTAAGTGCTCCATGCTGGTAAACCTGCAAAACAAGCCTCTTAGGCAGTGGCCGGCAGGAGGCCTTCCGATGCCCAAGTTAAATGGCCTTAAGAGATAAAGTATTTATGAAAGATGAGTTAAAAATGTCATACATTTGCTATTGATGGAAGGTCATTACATATATAGAGAGTGCGAGTGTTTGACCCTCATGCCTTGTCTAGTCACCTCTAGGGGGTGTTTGGTCATATTTAATATATTTATCAGCTTTTTACCACTACAATAATATCGGTAAACAATTGGGTGAAAGTTGGATATGAGCCACAATTAAGAAATGGTGTGAGCCTGTTTGGGCTATTTAAAAATGAGAGCTTTTTATTAAAAAGTCAGTTTTAAAGTTGGTTTATTTGACATCATGAAAAAGTTTACTAATTTTTCCTTTTTTAAAAGAAAAATAATATATTTTTATCTCAAATAATTTAACTTATTATATTAAATAAAATAGCAAAAATGCTCTTAGCAAATGCTATAGCTTTTTTGGCTTGGGGAGGGAGGCGGTGACAGTGGCAGTAATCCCCCTCTAATCTCATTTCTTCACATCTAGATCTCTTTGATCTCCCATTTCTCTATCCTAAAATCCCTGTTCTTTTCATTTTCCCCTTATGGCTGATTTGTGTGCTTTGTACTTTATTTTACTTTTACTTTTATTTTTATTACCTGTTTTTCACAATTTTCATATTTTGTGATTGTTTTTTTAATCAAAACATCTACTAAATGGGCAAAAGTAAATCAACTCTCGTAACGTCAAAATTGAGGCTTAGCAATCACCATATATCTTCACAAGATAGATCAACACCAGTAATATGAAAATTGAGTGGAGACCACGACGCCGTTCTAGTTGACAGAGGAAGAAATGCGACGGTATGTGGTGGATGATAATCGGTTTTTATCATTTGTTCGTTAGTTTTATTGGTGTGTTATAAGTATCTTTCTGCATGCATGGAATACTTTTGTGTTTGTCTTTCCTACGTGGATGTTTGATTTTTTCGTACAAATTTTCTTTCTTCATTTAAGAAGGTGTCTTATTGCATTCGATGGACCTTTTTTTATTTATTTATCAAGTTTATATTAGATTTACAATGTATTTGGGTCTCTTGAAGAGTTTTGATAAAGAAATACAATAATATCTTTATTAAAGAAGTCAACTATATTCCCCTAAAATAAAAAAATAAAAAAATCCGCCAGAGTATCCCAAAGATATAAGACTGTCACTGAGATTAACCTTAAACTCACAAATTTTGAATTTGACTCCCGCTCAAAGCACTTTAACATAATCGATACTTGTATATTTGCGGGTGATTATAGGTATCTGGCGGTTTTTTCTTTATGAGGGAGTTCTAAGATCCCTGCTTTGAGAGAATTCTTTTGATAACAAAAAAATAATGATATATTAGATATTTTAATAAAAAAGTAAAAAATAAAAAATATCCTAAATAATATTCAAAAGGCATTATCTCAAATAATTTAAATTTTTTATAAAAAAGTTGATTTTATAAACATCCCAATTAACGTACCGTAAATCAACTTTGTAGAATGGATTTTGAGGTTAATGGATTAAAAATTATATATAGTCTCTGCTTATAAAGGTTTAGGTTGAGTACTGCAGAACATATAGATATAACTGTTCGAAAAAATGGCTTTTTGTTGCTAATTTTGTGGCAAATTAAAGATGGTTTTCACAATAAATTTTATGTGAATAATTAAAAAAATATGTTTAATTATATATGAGGAGTAAGTACAAATAATTAATTTGGCAAAACTATTTTAAGAGCTAATGAAATTTAACTCCAAAGATGATAGCTTGAAGTTAAAAAATTTAGAGTTGGAAAGCTTTGTCCCAAATTGCTTGAGAGAAAAAAACTCAAAGAGCTTATAAGACCCAAAGTTGGATTTGAGTTTGAGTTCAAAGAATTCCATGTTTTGTGGATACCTTACTCGACAAAATACATGCGCGTCGTCATCTTTTCAATCGGTCAGTCGGGCTCAATCTCGAGTTCAGGTGTTGGCTCTTTGGTTGATTCATCTATATTTTTGGACTAAACCTATTTTAATATTTAATTATTCTTTTTTTTATAATTTTCTCCCTCCATTTGTTTCCTCAAGAACTGCGGGTTTAAAATGCACCAGTTCGATTTAAACTTGTGTCGGTTCGGTTTAAACTTTCGCATCAGTTCAGATGTGACCGAACCGGTAGTCGGTGCTGTTGGGAGAAATATAACGCAAAACAAGATTTGCTCGGTGGTTCAGAAAATATATATTTATTAACAAACAACGATTACAATAAACTGAAATTACAGGAAACGAATACAAAAATTAACATGAATAGACAATGCAAACCGAGTCCTGCAAACGCCGTTTCCTTAAGAATGATTTACCGCTTACCGAGGGTATTGTAGGTTTCTTCACCGGCGTCATTCTCCTAGGATAAAACGGTTCCGAACGTTGGACCACCTCAAAGGATCGGCTATGAACGTATTTTGTATTTTATCTGCTTTTTTCTCTCTCACTCTCACAATTTTAAAATCTCAGAATTTGTTTCTCTGTATCTCACATCTATTTCATACTCACCATCCATCTGTAGAAGATCTTATATAGGTATTCTCTCATGGGGGTTATATATACCAAATGAATGATATTAAAACAAGAAATCAATTGGCCAATTGAATTCAAAAATTAATTTTGGCCTATTGATTTCAGAATTTAAATTGGGGTTACAAAGAATTGAATTGCTAATGAATTCTGCCAATTGAATTTATATAGCCAATTGAATTCTACCCTTCTGCCAGCCAATTGAATTTATATTGCCAACAGGTGCCTTCTTCACTAGTTCACCTTTCTGAACAACCATTAGTCTAGCTATTTAAAGCTAACCCATTGCCAGTTTCATCCATCCAATTGATTCGAGTCTTCTTTCATTCCTTTTTCTTCTCCCTGCTCCTAGTATAGAGAAATGCAAGGTGTTGTCAGTTCGTTGAGGGATTTAGGTCCAAGGGATCACAAGTTTTGTGAAAATGGGAGTTCCTACCCAAGTGTGGGTTTGGTCCTTATTCGACAAATCACATGCACGTCGTTGTCCGTTCGATCGGTCAGCTGGGCTCAATCCCGAGTTCAGGTGGGTTCGTAGGTCGGTTCATCTATATTTTTGAACTAGAGCTATTTTGATATTTAATTATTCTTATTTTTAAAAATTTTTCCCTCCATTTGTTTCCTCCAGAATTGCGGGTTCGAAATGCACCAGTTCAGTTTAAACTTGCGTCGGTTTGGTTTAACATTTAGAATTGGTTCAGGTGTGACCGAACCAATAAACGATACCTTCTTCACTAGTTCACCATTTCTGAACAACCATCAACCTGGCTATTTAAAGCCAACCCATTGCCAGTTTCATCCATTCAATTGATTCGAGTATATAGGATTCTTTTGGAATAGACAAATAATAAACAATAATAGAGAGCTGAAATTTGTAAAGTAGTCAGAAACATAGATCAGAAAGAGACGAGGTTGGGTGAAGGAGAATGGCTAGTTGAGTTTGGAATACTGACAGTATGAACATATTCTGCTATCAAAATCTGATTGATCCAAAAGCATGACTATCCCTCCTATTTATAGCACTCAGAGGAGCTATGTTGGAGTTCGGATATGACTCTTTTACGAGATCGAATCGGATCATGAGAGGCGATATCGGAGAATCAAGAGATTCTATCCAATAATCAACCAAATAGTGTTCCATTCCAACTTAATTAGGTTGGCCGACGAGTGTCACATGGGTACCCGACCCACTCGGGTCAAGTATCCGACCCACTCGGGTCAAGTGACTCGGGGTCACTCGAGTGACTCGAGTAGGTTTGTCTCGTAGCTCAACAAATTCCTTTCCTTTGCCACCAAATCAAATGTCTCACAACGTCCCGTGCAGGATTGTACTTCCATCGTCTTCATTGTCTCTGGGACAGTCTTTCGATTCTTAGAGGAATCTATAATCATATAGTCTGTTCTATATCTTGGTTGTTTAGTCTGTGTTGAGCCACATAGTCGATGCTATGTTATCATGATTAGGTAGTCAGAGCTACATTACAGTCTGTGCTGTCTTCACGATCCGTGTCGAGATAATAATACAGTTCATGGTCTGCTGTCTTCATGGTCTGTGCCATGATAATAATATAATCTGTGCTGTCTTCATGGTCTGTACCATGGTAATAATACAGTCTGTGCTATTTTCATGGTATGTGCCATGGCAAGTAGTCAGGGCTACTGTCGTAGTCAGGGCTACGCTTCACAGTCTGTGCTATGGGATGTTTTCATTCGTAGTCAGGGCTACGCTTTATAGCCTGAGCTATGGAATGTCTTCTGCCTCTGCACGATGAACAACGATATTAGTTGGCTGAGTTATAGGGGTCCCAACAGCTCGGATCCCCACTAACTCGAGTAAGTCAAGTCTGGGTCTTCTTGTAACTTGAGTAAGTTGGAGTTGTATGTCCGATTTACTGATGGAGTAAAAGTAGCCTGCTCGATCAACTTGAGTTACTCGAGGAATGTATGATTTTGTGAACCTTTTAATTTCAACTTGGGCGAGTCTTTTAGGCCTTTCAACTTACTTCTGCTTTATTGATTAGTTCAGGTCAAGGAATGTATGATTCAAATACTTAACCTTCTTCGTAGTTCATATTCAAGTCACCAGTGGAATGAGTAGTTTATGTGATCGCTCGAGTACCTGGATTAGAGTAGTCGACATCGGTTAAGTGGAAGAATATCCGAGCTACTGGAGAGGCGAGTAGCTCGGGTCATGGGTGACTCGAGTTGTGAGCAAAAGTATTATACCCAAGCTACTAGAGAGACGAGTAGCTCGAGTCGTGAGTGACTCGAGTTATGAGCAGAAATATTGCACCCGAGCTACTGAAGGGGTGAGTAGTTCGAGTCATGAGTGACTCGAGTGGATGTATTATTTAAATCATGTAGTTAAGAAGAAGAAATAATTCTTGTCGCCAAAATGAAGTTCTGTACTCAAACGACCTGAGATATCATGTAGCTCTACTGTATGAGTAAGTCTACTGCACGAATAGCTCTACTGTACAAACAGCTCTACTATATCCGAGTAGATCTACTGTACGAATAGCTCTACTGTACCCGAGTAGGTCTACTACCCGATGAACGCTACTGTACCCGAGTAGTTCTAATGTAGCCGAGTAGATCTACTACCCGAGTAGGTCTACTGTACGAGTAGCTCTACTACCCGAGTAGATCTACTGTACCCGAGTAGCTTTACTACCCGAGTAGATTTACTGTACCCGAGTAGCTTTACTGTACGAGTAGCTCTACTACCCGAGTAGGTCTACTGTACCCTAGTAGCTCATGTGTCATACTCATCTTGAGAAATTTTGCATTGGCTTTCTTTCATCCTTACTCTTAATATTGACTTACTCAAGATATCGGCCCTAGTGGCTTGGTCCATAATTATTTATGTATTTATTATTCAAAAAAAAAATCTTAATAAGCGATGACCTATCTACAGAGTCTTCCTTCATTTTTCTTCTTCTCTTTACTCCTAGTATAGAGCGAGTGCAAGGCATAAACAGTTCGCCGTGTGTGCAGTCTGCACTCTCCTACACACAGTGATCATTTTATCTTGAGAGATAGACGTCCACCATTCACAAGCACAGAGGCGAAGGCGAATTCTGTCTTAAGAATGCAACATCAAACGTTAAACTCGATCACAGTTCTTCTTGCAACAGTTATGTAAGAGGTTTTAAGAGTTTTATTTCCATTCTTTGCTTTCTCTTAAATACATACTGTCCTATGTTTTTTAAACACAGTTTTTATACTGTTGTTCTTTTCTACCTTAATAAAAACAGAATTAATCATTTATGTTTTTCTACACAAAATAGTTTGTATTTATTGTAATTTTTTTTGTATACAGTTTTTGGTTCAAGCGGACAGATTGTCCACAATGACAAGAGCCAAACGCATGTCAGGGAATCACGTGAGAACTTTCAACTGAAACCAGGATAGGACAGAAAGAGCATTCATGCAATGGTTGTGGACCAGAGGCTGTTAGGTGCACCATTAAGAGCCATGTTTGTCCAAAGTGATACATATTCTCGATCTATGTTTGGACTAATTTTTTTAAGAAATTTTTTTATTTAAAAGTCTCTTAAAAAATTTACTTTTTTTATTTTAATTGACCTTTTTCACATATTTTTATATATTTTTTTAAAAAAAGTCAAAAAAACAAAAAACCGACAAAAAAAAACTAATCTAAACATAGGCTTAATTGCAATAAAAAAAGTGTGGGGCTTCTCTCCAGCCCTGTTATAGATTGAAGAGGTTTAATTGGACCTCTTACGGGTATAAAACAAATGCATTTTCATGATTTGAATCGTTTATTTTATTATTTTTAATTTATTTATTATTATTGTAAAAAATCAAATTAATTAGATGTCGTTAACTGCCAAAGCAAATCACATTTGTGTTAAAGAAATGAATAATAAAATAGACATTACAGTTTATTTTTATTAACGCAAATGTAATTTGTTAAGATAGTTAACGATATTCGATCAATTTGATTTTTTATAGTAATAATATATAAAGTGAGAATAATAAAATAAACGATTTAAATCATAAAAATATATTTATTTTAGACCTAAAAAAGATCTAACTATACGTCTTCCGAGTGATTATGAATTTGTTTATCACTTTATAGCTAAATTATGTTTAAAGTGCTTTTAGTTATAAGTATATATATATATATATATATATATATATGCACGAGTTGAATTATTGTGTACCTACTGTTTGAGTTCATACTGTATACAATTCATAATTAAACCTAAACTTGTACAATTAAAAGTGAAATGATAAAATAACTAAAATCACGTTGAAGGAACTAACACAACCGACCCTAAAATTGACATAATTAATCAAAGGCAAAGTTGAACTAATAAAAAATTAAAACTAAAATTAAAATAACTATCTAGGTGAACACTTTAAATGGTTATAGGTGCACACAGTAGTGCATATAATGACTATAAAATTTTAAATTATCACAACTAAGACTAAAAATTTTAAAAAAAAAAAACACACATAGTATAACCTATATATATAGGTTAATCTTCTCATATTGGATCCTAGTATACAAACGTACAATTATAGTGCGCAGGTCCACTTTGATGATGTAAATTATTTAATTTTTTAGTGTTAGTGTATAAATTATTTATATAAAAAATTAATTTAATAGGCACAATTTATTTTTTAAAGATAAATTTGATTTGTTCATGCACGGCACGATATTCAATCATTTTGATTTCTTGCAATAATGATCTATATACCAAAAATGGCAACTCAAAAAATTTAATTCACTAAAATAGAACTAGAGTAGGCTGCACATGCTACAACTGCACAATCCAATCTATTATATGGATGGCAAAAAAGGCAAAATCGTCTCTCTATACATATTATTATTGTTATAGAAAGTGTTTAGAAATGCTACTGCTAGTAAATTTTAGTTTCTTACAACTAATTTTAGTTATAAGTTATGAATTTTTTTAAATACTCACAATTTCAACTATAACTAGGCTCGGCCCTGGTCTAAAGCCAATAAAGCCGTGACTTTAGGCCCCCCAATTTTGGGCAAAAAATTAGAGCCCCAAAAAAATTAAACATTTATATATGTATATATGTATATTTTTATTATGAACCAATTTTAGAGGCCCAATCTACTCAGCTCTGACACCAAATTTTTAAAAAACTTCAGCTCAAATCTCAATCCAATAACCCAACGGAGACGCGTGAACCAAATCAACCAATTTTCAGGCCTTCACTTTCAGGCGTGAAGTTCGGAAC
>JAULJZ010225306.1:0-17357 GCA_032270985.1 Heliamphora pulchella
TCTAATGATGGTTTGTATCCTCGCTTTCCCTTGCATGTGAAAACTGTTTTAAAGGCTTGAAAGAGAGTCTAAAATTGTACTTTGATTTCCTAGCATGTTTAGTTTATATTGCATGCTTGTCTAGTTTCTACTGAGCTTTGGCTCATGGTGTGGGATAAAATGTTTTCAGGTACCGATCACGCACGCTGATTCGGGGTTGCTGGTTGGGAGCAGAAGAGTTATAGTCTTCCTTTTTGTTAGCTTTTACATGTATGCTTATAACATGTTCTCGGCGTTGGGGCCTTGTAATGTATGCCGTTTGGCATTTATATACAATGCATGTATGTTTCTTTTGAGAGTGTATTCTCGGTTGGGTATCATGTTTGGTTGTTTATGAGTGTTTCACGTGGCCCGGAGTTTGGGGCGTGACACATCAAGTTGTTTTGTTCTAGTGTGAATGGTCTGACACTGGTAGCAACAGAACATTACGCATTGATGCACATTCCACAAGCATTGATGTAAGTAGTCGGTGGTATAAAGATGATACGTTTGTGTTACCAATCAAGTTCAACAAGTTTTCTACGTTCCTGATACGAAATTAGGTGGGAATTGATTAGTTGTGAAACGATTCCAACGTTTAGGAATATGGGATGTCCTAGAGAAAGATAATCTAGAGCCAAACAATACTCAAGGAAGTGTTGCAACAGGACGAAACCACTGAGATTGTGCCAATTGTCGTTGAAGATCCCATGACAACTCTGTTACGAGGAGATGATGTTGGACTTGAAATTATTCAACAATCACTAGCTGAGGGTGTTAATGATGATGATTTCATCTGTGATGACCGAGATGAATTAATGGGAGAGGCTAATGATGAAGAAGAAGATAGCCATCGTAATGATTTTGGTACTGATGTTGATGTAGATCTTTGATGTATTTCTTTTTAACTATATGAATGACAATGATTTTTAATTTGAGAAGTCTTTCCTTTACTTATTGCTTGTTATATTTTTATCATTTAATTCTAAGGTGGCACCATGATAATATAAGTACAATAATTCATAAAAAATATTCAATTTATTTTTTCTTAAAAAATATAGTTGTGAAAGATTCCGAAGGACCAAAAAGTGTTCGTCAAGCCTGGGTCTTTAATCCAAAAGAGGACAGAATATGAAAAACATAGACAAAAACAGAATTGAAAGGAACTCGGAAAAATTAGATAGTTTGGGGTTAAAGAACATTGCAAGTTCGTTGTGTGGTTCGAATCGGATGGCCCAAACACAAGAAAACCCATCGAGAACACAATTTCTAAGAAGGGAAGGTCCAATATAGGTTGTTCTGATGACGACGATGAGTATCAACCACCCGATGGTGGGGAAGGATTAAGTTCTTCCACTAAAGATGAACAGTCTCTTTCTCAAACAAATAAGTTAATTAATATGTGTTATGTATAATATCAACAAATAATTTGTTTTCTATTTTTTGGGAAGATATTACATGTGTAAGTAATTTATTACTTTTTTATGTCAAATGCCTCAAGGACAGAAGTTTGGTACTCGAGAAATTATACGAGCAAAGAGTGCACCAGAGGCGTTGCACCAACAACGCCAATTTGAGCAGCTTCCTAGCCCAAATATCATCACCAGTGGCGTGAGAGATATAGCAGCTGCACCATCTCCTTCTGGACCTAATGCATCATCTCTTTCTATTCCTATTACACAGACGAGTAGTATAGGTAACCTCATTTTACCTTATGTATTAAATTGTTTAACTTGCTTCACTTTCTTCAAAAAAATGCTACCTTGTGTGGATTTACTTTCAAATGTTTCGATATGCCTATATCATTACTTAGTTTTGGATTCTAGCTTTTTGAATACTAAAGGAGAGAGTAGTAATTGTCTCTTAATTATGCTTTTGATTTTTAGTGTTGAAATCTTGCATCTAGAATTGTTCAATGTTGAAATCTTGCATCTAGAATTGTTGGTGGGGAAAGCTTAAAAGTGTGTGTATAATAGAATAGCCCGATTGTTAGTATGTGGATTGTTGTTTTGGTTGGATTTATTACAGGTCATTTTTGTAGACGGTTATATTGTTGGATAATTCGAAAAATAGGAAAAAACTTTGCTAATTTTTTTTAAAAGTTAAATACTTAGAATATTTTTTAAGAGTTTGAGGTGCGACACACTTGCATGTAAATTGTTAAGAGACCTAATTTAGGACCTATCCTAGTTGGAGGTAACTATCCTATGGGAAAACTTTGCATTCTATTTTTCCGAACAAACAATTACAAGCTATTGGGACATTGGTAAGCAAAGCTTGAAATAATTATGCCTTTACTTTCCTGGACAAGGTTGACCTAATATTTAAAAGGATCTATACATTCATTTCAAACTTGCACTTGTTGGTTTTTGTATCATTCCATATGTGACGCCTTGATTTTCGAAGACATCATTAAAAGAATGTTTTCCTTAATTACTTTTGAAAAATAGCTCATATTTTTTTTAAAGTAATTAACTCGATTCAAAAGGATAAGTTCAAAAAGAGGAAAACTTTAATATAACAAAATGAGAATTTCCAATATTATAAAAGGTACTTCTAAGTTTGAAATTAAAACATTACATATCCAAACTAATTAGGAAACTCATGCACAGTCTCTTCTTCTACATCGGGCAGAGTCCGAGGCTCCTCTTCTTCGATCGGGATGGCTTCCTCGTAGATTTCTTCTTCACCTGGCATTTTAAATGCCGTGAGCTACAAGCTCAAAGGAACAACTATAACCTTACTAACCTATCCATAACACGCCAATACACAATAATATACATATGAGAGCTGAGCAACTATGTTTACTAACCAATGCAAGGAGTTCAACCTAAAATCTCAATGTTCTTTTTGTTCAAGTTTTCAAAAGTTCAACGTTCTCAAAGAAGTAGTTTTCTCTCGGGTCTCACCAGAGAACCCATTCCCATAGTTACTGCCACGTTACTACAACGGGCCTCACCACCATGGTACCATTACATTCACATACACTCATGTTCCCTTATACCTTGTTCCAATTACATCATCTTTCCCGTCTAATACTAAGTGTACTCGGCTAAGTGTCATGATGCACAGTTTACCGTCGTCACTCTCCCCATCCCATACTACATGTACGCGGCTGAGTGCCGTGAGACTGACCAAGACAAAGCACGGCTCAAGACATAGCACGAATCAAGACATAGCACGGCTCAAGATGTCACCTCATCACCATAACACAATATACAACCCATCCCATGTCAAATCCCAAGTTTGTTTCGAAATGTAATGTTTGTTCGTAGTTCATGGTTCGATTCCCTATACGTGTACTTAGTCCAGTAATTATGCTTTCAACACAAGGTGTCTAACTACTCTTAAACATGCTTTACATACTACAAAAATATCAACAAGTCTCATTCATGATAAGATATAAGTATAACACAACTAATCATACACTTGGGCATCATCATTCAACTAAATTAAAAATTCAATTTTTCAGGTTCTACTTGTAAAATACATTAAAATTACTAAACCTCATTTGTTTGCTACAAAATTTAACAAGGTGATAGCTATACATGTTAGGAACATATTTCATGAAAAAAGATAAGCCGTGGATTGGTTCTAAACAAGGAAAAAATTGTTTAAACAAAAGAGGTTCAAAAACGACGTTGTTTGGTAAAAACGAGTTTTAGGAAAAACTGTCCAATAAAATCACTCCAAATAAATTTTAAATGAGATATAACTCAAAAATCTAGCTCTGAACATAATGTTGTCCTGAGGGGATGTTCTGAAATTTTCTAAAATTCGGCAAGGTGGGCAATTTTTCTACTACTTTAGCGTAAAAGCGTAAAAATTATGTTTTGGGCACTCAAACATCATTCAAGGTTCTACCGAAAATCACTTGCTAAAAATAAGTTCATGAAGCTCCAGTAAAAATAGGTTTTGAAAAAGACTCTATTTGGTTCACTGAAAAATTTGGGTAAAATGAAAGTAAGAGCTTTTTCTTGGTTTTTTGCCGGTAAATTTGTTTCTATTCTTGTTTAATTTGTATTACTGGTCCATATATGTTATTTAAGTTCAAAAACCAATATACTCTAGAGGTATATTTATTCACATATCATGCTTGTTTAACTCATAGAAAAGAAAATAAATCAAAGGCGTCATTCCAACCAAAACAACTAAGCTATCTCTTGTTCGATTTTTTTAAAGCTTTCTTGTTACCTTCTAATTTCTAATATTGGTTCTAGCTTATTAGATTATATTATTTGTTGTAGAGAGGAGTTAGAAGAGAAGATTAAGAAGAGTTTTAAAAATTCCTACCCCGAAGGTCTTGATCAAAGAAGTCAGGACTTAACCTTTAACTTTCCACTTTCTTCCTTCTTCCTTCTTCCTTCTTGGGACTCTCTCTCTCTAGGCCGCTCACTTGGCCAAAAATTGTGTGGGGGAAGGGTGTAGGATTTGCTTTACTTTTATAGGCTTGAGAAGGACTTCATGTGTAATTTGGCTAGGATAGATTATGGATCTATTTGCAATTCTAGCCTTAGTAGGTTGATGTGTTGTCAAGAGATGAATGATGGAGAGTTGGAAAAATTTTAGTTGAATAAAACTTTTGCAGCTAAAAAGAAGCAGAAAAGTGTTTAAAATATCTATGAAGATATTTTAGCACAAAATATGACTAGTGTATAGGATTAATTTAATTTTTTAAGATCAGAATTTTGGCTTAAAAGATGATAGGAGAAATTTAAATATATTAATTCTATACAGAACTGCTAATTTTTATACAAAAAAGTTCCAAGATAGTACAATTGGTGTTTGGTTCCAAAAAAATCCATAAAAGCAACAAAAGTACATTTTTTGTACTTTTTGGCGCCTTTCCCAATAGTGGCCATCCACTAGGGCTTATTTTCTTTTTTATATATATTTTAATTATTAATTTTTGTATTTAATAATTCATGGGTTAAATATTTGGGCCAAAAGAATTAAAGATGGGCTTTTCTTTGATTTTTGGATTGGAATTGATCCATGGACTTTCTTTTAATTTTTCATAGGCTTAATTAAATAATTGGCCTTTAATTTAAGTTGGGTCATAATATTTTCTTGGGCCTTTCTTTTAGTTTTTGGGTCTTGTTGAAGTTTTGGGCTTTGTTGGAGTTTTAACCTTCAATTCTTGTTGAGCCTAAGGTTGAAGCTTCTCTTGGTTGTCTTTGGGCCTTAGATGACCCATTGGGCTAATCTTTTAACTTTAGGCTTATCCTAGGCTTGAGTTCAATCTCTTAAGATCTCACGATGGCATGCTTTGAATTGGAGTTTTCGGCATTCGTGTGACTTTGAGATCCACTGTTAGGGTTTCGAGTGTTGTCTGTTTGCGTTGAGAATTCACTATTAGGGTTCTTAATTCGTGTTTAAAAATACGGGTCCTTACATCCTACTTGGGCCTTTCTTTGGTCTTGGGCTTTGCATGCATTTGGGCCTTGTTGAAGATATGGGTCTTGATTTATTATTGGGCCTTGTTTGAGATGGGCCTTGATTAATATCTTGGGTTTCATTTAAATATTTGGGCCTTATTTAAATCTTGGGCTTATAAGAAAAACTAGAGTTTGGGTTTGATAAAATATTATCTTGGGCCTTCAATTAATTTTGGAACTTTTATAAACTTTGAGTTTTATTAATCATGGGCCACACTTGATTTTGGGTCTTATGGAAAATTTGGGCTTTTTATTTGATTGTGGACTATTTGGTAAGTTGGGCCTCATTTAATTTTTGGGCTTATAGGAACTTGGGCCATATAAAGTCTTAGGTTGTATTTAATTTGGTGTTTTCTATATTTTGGGATATTCCTTTTTAGTTTTGGATCTTGATCTATTAAGTTCTCAACTAAGCCTATTTCTTCTACATACCTTGTGTTTTAAGGTTTTATGAATTCTTAAAAGAAACTATTGTTTTGATTAATGTTCTACCATACTATTTTAAAATACGGATTATTACAACCTATCCCCTTCACACAAATTTCGTCCTCGAAATTGTGAGTATATATATATTTACCATAAAAAGATTGAGGATAATTGGCGCATTTGGTAATTTCTCTTTGTGAATTTAAAAGTATAAGAGTACCTTATATAAAGGATGGGTTACACTCATCTTTCTCTCATAACACAAAACCTCTAGAGGTGACAGGTGCTCTTGACGTTCCAAGTCCTCTTATAACCCCTGGTCTTGACTATGGCTGATATGAAAATCTTGAGAGCTTGTTTGAAAACTGTTGATAAGCAATAGCTTGGGTGTTGAGATTGTGGTTTTGGTGTCGATGTGGACAATCAAGAACCGAGTACCCTATTTGTCTGCACTTAAAACACTTCCCTGTTAATTCTCTGAGAATATCTCTTCCTTGGTTCTGTTGAAGGTTAGGCGGGGGTCAGGAGTATGGTGTCTTAAAATTTTCACCCCTGTTATTTCGTACCAGACCCTTCTGTGTTGGTTCGTCTCTCTTGGTCTGATCCCAGATTCTTCTAGAATCATTCAGCTCCCTTTTGGATATCAGAGCTGTGCGCACCACTTGAGCGTGGGTAGGGAGTTACATCATAGTGATTTTCCCTCTTAGTGCTAGCTCAAGTCCCCGTTCAAGTCCCCACTCAAACTTTCTAGCTCTAGATTGTTTGTCAGGAACCATCATCGAGACATAACGACTAAGCTCGTCAAAACAGTTGGCATATTGCGTTACCATCAATTTTCCCTGCTTTAGGCTCAGAAATTCTTGAACCATATCCTGTTTCATGGTGGCAGGAAAGTACTTCTCCAAAAATAATTCTTCAAAACGAAACCAAGTGAGGGTCGTCGTGTCAACGGTGGCCTAAGTCACCTCCAACTAGTAATCAGCTTTACCCTTCAATTAATATGTTGCCAAAGCAACCCTGTCGACGCATTCCCTAATTTTCATGATGTCCAACATCCTTTTAATCAGCCTTAACCATCCTTCCGCCAGACGTAGGGTGGTATCTCCGTTGAAGGTCAGAGGTTATTGTCTTCAAAACTTTGACAACAACCATGCTTAGTCATGTTGAATCCTCTGTGGATGGGGGTTCATGTTTGTAGCCAAGATTCTCAAAGCTTGAACTAATTCACCTAACTTGTTATTATTGTGGTGGTTTATGCATGGCAGGCTAGAAGCAAGGTTGACCGGTACATTTTGATGGTTTCCTTTTCCTCTTCCTCGAGTTCCCACCATTCTACAAAAGTATTTTTTAACCGATGAGCCAAGGGATGGCCTGTCACGCCCTTGACCCAAGGCACGTGATTCCCATGAGACAATCTAATTTCATTAATTCGATGCTAAGAATAACTCCCTTTTTGAAATGGCTTAGTTGGTGGTTAAGCCCTCATTAAAGAAAAACCATTAGATTTAGCTTATTATTTTAAAAGGTCCTCACTTTCCCAACTTCAAATTTTTTTTCCAGGTATAAAACAAAAAAAAAAATTTTGACAGAGTCTCCTCTGTTTTTCGGACTATCCCAAATTACATGTATACCTGCTAAACTCAACAATCATGTATATACTCATGCACCGCCTGAATTTCAACCCACAATCACAGTAAAATTACTTAATGATTAATTTGTTTCACTCTGTACAAATGCATTCATTTCCAACTAAATGTCATAGTGTTTAACAACATTCACTACTTCCTTGAACTTGAATCCTACAAATCATTCTTTGAATTGAGATAAATTTAGATCATTCAATGTGAACATCCCTTACTAGATACAAATGCTCAAAGTTCATCCTCCAACTATATTAGTTCATAGCTCAATCATAAAATAAGCTTCATTATACTGGTACAAAATAAATGGTGAACATGAATCACATCTTTGAATCCTTTGCATTTTACAACAACAATTACATGTCTCTAACATATAATGATAAGTCTAGGTTCTTCATTTGTCAAAACTCTGGAATGCCTTCATGCCTTTCTTTGGTTAAAACCTGAAGATGGGATATATACAACCTGGGCCGAAACTCGTAGGATAATGACTAAAGAAAGTGTAATGCATAATTTGTGAAATATGAATGGCATGCTATAATTGCAATTTCATTCAAATCATGTTTTGATCTATTTTTATTCTTCGTCTCTTCATACTTATTCACTAATCTTTCCTCTTTCTTATTAAATCATTTAACTCTCGTTATTATTTTCTTTCCTCGTTTTCATAACTCGAACACCTCCATTTGTTGTAAGCTTAAATAAAATACTGAGTCTTTTTAATTCCTCTGCCCCTTAAAGTTTGTGACACTTTCTCTTAACTTATCTTTAATCATTCCCTCTTTCATATTAACTGGACTTATTATTCCTTTCCTTTCTCATTCAATCTTTAAACTATTTTTTTTATTTACTACCTCTTTCATTTAATTCGTCTAGTGATTCTTTCAATCTTAAATTATCATTAACTCGCTTCAGTGTCATGTTCATCTACCAAATTTTCAATACTTCTCCTTTCTTTTCTTTTTCCTTTTCATTAGTTGCATTCTTCTCTCGTTATCTTTCTTTCCAATTCTTTATCTATTATTCACATTTTCATTTCATTCCTTTAATTCCATATTGAACTGACATTAGATGCAGCTTATAGAAACCCCTCCCTATTACCCCAACAGGCTACGCGAAACCGTTGGGTAATAGATAGCTCTATAACTCACCATGACAACCACCTTTTTTGGTTTCCCTGAGGAACACTGACGGGTAGGCAACCCATGCACACTTTTTCGGGGATTAACCCGATGGGTAGGGCACCCTACTTGCGCAAGTTTTCAGTCTTTCACCGCGGAGCTAGTCAAACCCAACTTAATCACATCCACATCAATCATCCTCGATTCAACATTTGATTAACCATAATAGTATTCATTAATCAACTGGGAGTCCATCTCCCCACAAAAATTTTACCAACACATTCTCAAATCACTTTCTTTATCCATAATATTCATCTTACATTGCTCAGTTAAAATTTTAAGTTTCAAATCATACATTAAATCATCATTATTTGAATATCGACTCAATAAAACTCAAGGTTCATTGAATCATAAATCTCAAATATATTTCATAATTTGCTTCTTTCATCAACATATAATAATTCCAGTACAATCTTCTTATTCATATATGGTGCGATTATTTTCTCTTTCACTAATACAATTTCAAATCATATTTCATCAATAATCACAACTTACATACATCCGTATATGTACAACCATCCATACTTCTATTCCTCATTTTGATTTTCATATTTATTCAACAGATAAAATCTCATGCGTACATTAACATAACTCATCAATTTTAATTAAGTAATTGAGTGACATCACCAACATTTTAATTATCCAAATCATGTCAATAGTTTAATTCACTAAGTTCAAGATATCACATTTCCTGACCTCAACCTCACTTTTTTTGCATTCAATTTGATCACAACCTTAATTTCTTTGAATTCACACATTCATTTAATCGATCATTTTCATCTCCTTGTAACTTCCAACCAATGTTCATTATTTATAAAATCGAAAGGCTCAAATAACAATCTTTAAACCATCAAAACACAAAGTATTCCCATTTACCAAATGGTTTTATTCATTAAACATTCAACCCATCTCATATAATTAAATTCAAATTTCCAAAAGCAAGGGTTTAATAAATTTAATAGCAATCCACCTCATGCATAAATTCTCCATTCACATTCTTTATCCTAATGCATCCTCTCACCTTTTGATACATCATTATAATCTCAATCAAACTTTCATAAGTTTCTTTCTCATTACAAGCTTTTCATATCCCATCATCTATTAAATTTTATCAACTTCAAACCTACACATTATATAGCCCCAACGATGCTTTGTTGTTCAAGTTAATCACTTCATTCATAACACCTTTCCAACATATAGATTCTATGTACTTCTTTCTAGTGATTAGGTTCATTCCCTTGTTTAAAACCAATTTATCGTGTTGTTACAAACCCAAAGATACTATCAAGTTTACAATCCAAGCTATTAAGATTCAATATCACGCCCCAAACTCCAACTCACGCGAAAAGCCGCTGAACAACCACCAAAACTGCCTCAAACAAAAGGGATATAAAACCAAAAAGCCAAATAAGGCCAAAACCTTTGTAAAAACGTACTACTAAGCATTTATCTGATTTAAAATAGTAGCCAAGAGACTACAGTTACAGCCCATAAGCCAAGCATTTAAAAATAAAATACATGTTTTGAATAAAGAAAATCTTTTCGTTTTAAAAGAATCTTAGGCCATTCCAAAATTTACCTCAAAGCACCAAAGTTTATATGAAGCAGAAACCATTTGAAAAAAATCCCATTTGTAAACTGTTGAATCCAACAACGAAAAACGTAATAAGAAAACTACAGAAAACAACAACCAACCCATGGTTCTCTCAAAAGCATTAAAACATGCGTACATCCATAAACATTACATATGTTACAACATATTATCTCTAAACATGAAACATATACAGAAAGATATAAACTACCTAACAAAACAAGACAACAAGGTGTCGTCATTAGCCACCTCCGGGCACCACCGAGTCAACCTACAGGACCACGCTTACCTGAAAAAAGTTTTACAATAAAATCCCACACCATGAGCCGAAGCCCAATAGAAACAGACTATAAAGCTGTAAAGCAGGTTTTGCAATCATAAGCATACAGGCTCAACCGTAGGAGCCAAAAAGGTTTTCTCAACCCAAAATCACAAGTTTTTCATCAAGCTAACACGAGCCTCAAAACGGTTTTAATTCATAAAACCCCACATTTCCATCCTCAAATCATGCATATCAACAATGCAAAAAATATTTTTACAGTTAAAGAAAAGCAGTAACCAAAATGTTATTTTCCCACTCGGATCCACACCGAGGAAAAGAGAAAAGATATTTTCCACTCGGAACACACACAACCGAGGAAAATAATATAATCAGTAATAAAACTGTATGCTCCACTCGGGCCACACCGCCGAGGAGAAAAGATAAAATGATTCCTACGTACTGACTCCGTCACAAAGGGACAGAGGTAACAACTATAGACTCCTACCCCTTTACCCAATCCCTACACATCGTAGGACCGGTTAGATAAATGCAAGTTCTATACGAAACACAACAACGTAAAAGCTAATTTTATAGACTAAAACCGAAGGACAAAAGCACCTATCACCTTCTTTACGGGAACTACCCTAAAGGACAAAGGTACCTACTCTGCGCACGTTTCTAGACTTCTACCGAGGGCAACTCGTGCCAAATACCCGCTCTCCTAGAACATCTAGAGAATCATTTCAAAATCAACCCGTAGCTCAACAACGAAAAATATTTTCACATATATACATCAAATATATATATAGATCCATCCATCAACATGGAGATCAAACAAAAATATTTCAAAATATTTTTTCCATTTTTAACAAAACATTTTCAAAATTGAGACATAACCCCAAGGGTTAGTTCTACACCTCCAAAACATGATTTGTCGAGATTTTTTACAAAACCACCAATTTCCACCGTTTTTAAGAACACCCTTTGAAACCCAACATCCACAAGTCATACGATGTAATAAATTAAGAAAAGCAAAAAACATGCTTTTTACCCGAAAAACCAAGGTTTAAATATAAATATGACATTTGATGTATCTTATACCTGGTGAAAACACATATAATTACATATAACAGCCTTATACAGCAGTAGGGTCTAGAATCCTATCTCGGAGAGTCAAACTCAAAGCCTCAAAAATTGAACCTCGTTAAAATGAGAATCTGTCCGGATATATACGAAGCCCCCGGCACCAACATCGAGGATCTACTGTTAGATTGTTGAAAATCAAGCCCCGGACCCTTAAAAATCTAGAGAGAAGGCGGAGAGAACCGAAACTTAGCTTAGAAGTAATGTTTTCCAAAATATCTCAGCCCACTGGATATTTATAGAGACGGCAAAAACCTACTGTCCAGTCGACCGAACACCCTAGTCTAATCGACCGAACTGGAAAATCTTAGTCCAGTCAACTGGGCCAACCCCTCTAGTCGACCGAACTGCTAAGCAGTGTGTTTTTCTGCGTCAATAGGATTTTTAAGCCTTAAACCAAGTCAAACACGCCTCTACCAAACCCAGAAAAGCGTGAAACTCTTATACACTTGTTGTTCTACTATGAAGAAACAAAACCCATCACACCAAGGTCAACGGTTAACTCAAACTCTATCAATACTTAAAGTATTCCCAAAATAAAATCGGTCAGGGCCTCACAACTCTCCCCCTCTTAAAGGAATTTCGTCCCCGAAATTCAACACTGAACGCAAGCCAAACACCAGCCCATCAACCATTAACAATCTCTGATGTAAACCCAACGATACCACACAACAACTGAAATCCCAAACCTGTCGTCACAAAACTGATTCCAAGAATATAACCATCGTAACACAAGGTAAACACGACGTGAAGAATCGACCTCTATACAGACTGCTCGCATGGGCAAGTTTCACTAATACCACTGTCATCCAGGAAACATCCATAAACATTGGATCAAGATCCAACTCATGCTTCCAAACCCCAACACAGAACTCTCGCCACACAACTTCTTCAGCGACATACGCCAAGCAAGAGACCAATCCACCATGGTACTCGATCTCAAACATTCTCTGTTCCATGACAGGACATAGAGACTATCACCTCCTTCTCATTGCCATATACTAGCTCAGTCACACCTCACAATACCCACCAAGGACTATCTCCACAAGTCCAAACACACGACGCCAAACTTTCAACATCGATCACGCAAAGTCACGCACCCCGCACGCAACTTTACTCAAGTTCTGACGATCACCAGATGACCGTCGACTTTGATACCACATCATCACCCTATCGATGTCACAATCACCATCACTGAGGCTGCCAAGATGCCGATCCACGAGCGATAACACAAGCATGTAACTCCAGAGAGAAGCTCACTTAACTCACCTATAATACCAAAGAATAGATCACAGCAAACCTTCAAACCTTCCCCCTCTATCCGATCTTCCATCACGAACTACTCTTCTCACTTAGGAGAAACACTAGGTGGCACACCATTATCCCAAACAAGGTTCCACACAACCGAAAATCAACTCGGCATCATAGCCACAAAGTCACCTGACCAAACATGTCACGCAGATAAATCACCTTATAGGTACCCAACAACCTACATAAACCCAATCATGCCTCCCATGCAATGGCACATCACTACCCATTACTACAGAACTCAATGCCTCGTCATCAGATCACTGATACCAAGGCCACAGATCAACATCATCAAACATGATTGCCGTCGTCCAACAAAGCAAAGCTGATAACCGTCATCCGACGTCAATTGTAACTCATAACACATACATCAAACCCTTGAGTCCACACTCACCGAATACTCGAACCCAAGACTTGTCCATCGAGTAACCAACCAAGACTTACATCTTACACTTAGCAATTTTCTCACATCCAGAACTCATCATGGCCCTTCCATTCCCGACCAAACAATCGTATCAGTCCGAATAGGCCACGCCAACCAAGGCTTCTCGAACATCATATCCTTCCTGGTTCATACTTTATCATACTCTCGGAATACCATCCACACAAACAACAGTTATGCCGAAGCACAACATTTACCATAGTCGACAACCACTCCTCGACTCTAAGAACTCTGAGTAATTCCAAGCCCCAAACAGGACCCAAGCCAGACTCACAAAAGTCTACCAGAAACCCACCATACACATATCACAACCGCACTGTTCTGATAAAATCCCCGCTCTGCTGAGAGTTAGAGACACAACCATACGCATACAATGGTCAACGATCCTCAACTGATCACTACAAAAGAACTCTACGTTCCAACACCAACTCCCTTGTCTATTAAGAACAAACAGCATAGGGAACACAACCCATATGGTTCAACCATCATACAAACAAGCCACACTAACTAGGTTACCACAACCTATCATGTTTTCCACACTCATACGTACTCTTTTACGGTCTTCCACCGTAGGAGAATACCAATCCCATCATTTAATTCTTTACGGTTTCCAACTACGGGAGCAATCGGATCAAAGGTCACACACACAAACGTTTAGATGTAGAGCGTCTCGCACCACGCGTCAAAGCCACGAAGAATCCATATTATAATCACCCAATCACGGCGACACAAGTCCCTGAGTCACAACTCCAAGGGTCATACACGGGTATAGGTCCACTGATATTCCACAGTCTCAGAACACAACCAAAACCTGAACCAATCAAGAACCTGGCATCTCTATCCAACCGAGATGAAACAACTCGCACTAGACAATCGTCTACAAGGCAATCATCTACAAGAAAACTCTCCTCTTCTTCCATCCAAAGGAAAGACAAAGGCAAACAAGAAACCATGACTCAGCCTCAGCGTATTGGGAGTACTCCTCAACACTCGGTCTCTAAATAACTCTGTAAGTCCTACCTCGAGGCAACATCAATTGCAGTCACACAGCTGCTATCAACTCTGATCACAATACTCAGACCGTCCTTTACACCGAGCTCTCAACTCTTAGACCTCATTCACGCACGTGGACACCATCCATCCGCATACCTGGCACAACACATCCCATTGCGCCCAAAATCTCACTTCACAAGGTTGCGCTACACTACCTAACTCCTACTAGGCAAACCACAATCACATCACCGCCTCGAGCCCACTGTCCAAGGCACAGCGTCAAACAAAGGGAACCAAATCCTGGGACCTCTCGTCTAGAGTTACTAATAACCCTAACAACCATGCAAACACCTTCCGTACATTCACCCTCAAGACACAGACGATCACAAGCATCGTATCCTACGATCTCTCACCTATCACCCCAGGCTAGTCGAACCACACGGTCCACTACTAAACCTCATCACTCCACACTTCGTTCCCATGGGTAAATAACATACCCATCTCTGAATCTAAGGTGGAACACAAAGAACCTCCAGACACATCATACCCAGGATACGTCATCTCAACACTAAACCTACCACATGACCCTAGCACGGTTCCCAAACGCGATCTCCTAATCATCAGGATATCGACCAAACCACTTACCTGCATTCCTACAGAAATTTCATAAAACTGATACTTGTCGCAGAAACCCTTACACATTCCCATGCGGCCGTAACCCATGCTCCTCCCAACATATCTATAACTTATACTCGTCTCCATATCCTTGAGCTCACTTACTCGAAACTCAAGTCTCAAACCTCAACAAAGGTATACAACGTCCAAGGTCATCAAAACTACTCAGACTACCAACAACATCGTCAGATACTACTCTAACTATCGTCAACATCCTGCTGATAAGGATATTCCTAGAACCACTGACGTTCTGCTATCTCAACATACACCTGGCCAAGGATTACTACGCTCCCATCCACTATGTTCCCGTCTATACCCTATCCTTAGTACACAGCTCATGACATAGCATGGCTCATGACGTACCTAATCCTTCACACGGGCAAACCACGTATGTCAACCTTACCCAAAAAGGATTACCACTTTCCCCAAATCTACCCATCGATCCATTCATAACAATTGATATCTAGGATTTCCAACACCCCGTCGCCCCTACTCACAAGGCTATCCATAACACATCTACAACTTTCGATAACTTACTCTCAAAGAAGCTAGCTACCCAAGCCAAAGCCATCAACCATGCTTCAACTACACCTGAACAAAATTTTACTCATACAAACACTCAATGGTTTGCCAATTGAGGCTAACCTCATACGGCTGAACCCAACTCACTGACGAGTTCCACAACATGCCAAGTGATCGATGCTCAGCTCATAACCGTACCTCGGTAACTTATAACAATGGAGTCGCACATCCATGACTGTGAGACCCTGTACCATTTTATTTTTGATATATATAAATGATGATGTGTTTTCCTTCATGTTATATATCATCGATGCATGGTTTATGTTTTGGAGTTGTAGAACAGCATGTAGATGTGTTTTACGCTTTCTCGGACTTTGTTTAGGCTTGTTTGGTTGGCCTTAGAACTGAAAAACTGATACCAAAATAGTAGGATGTGACACAGGGGTTTGGTCGACTGGACTGGTATGTTCGGTCGACTGAACTATTGTTTTTGAGTTCGGTCGACTAAACCGAAGGGTTCGATCGACTAAACTGGGTGGTGGTATGCTTTTCAAGGAGCTTTAGTCGACCGAAGTGGCCTCTTCAGTCGACTGGACTGCCTTTTTGTCGAGCCTATAAGTATTCCAGTAGGCTGGAACATTTGGGAAAAGCTTGTTTCTTCTTTTTCTCTGCCTTCTCTCTACATATTTGTGCTGCTTAAGACTACTTTTCGACGATCATCTTGTGGATCCTTACTATTCACGCTGCTAGCTTCGTGTTCAATCGATCAGATTCTTGTTCCGACGTGGTTCAAATTTTGAGGTTTTGAGTTTCGACTCGCCGAGGTAGGATTCTAGACCCTACTGATGTATTAGAGTGTTATATGTAATTGTATGCTTTTCCACCGGTAAAAAATGCATCAAATGTCACATTTGTGTTTAAACCTTATTTTTCGGGTAAAAAGCATGTTTTTCGCTTTTCTTGGTTTAGTACAGCTTATGACATGTGGACGTATGGTTTGTTAGGGTTGGTATACTAAAAATTATATTTTTAGTATTTAATTTTATGAGAATCTTTATGAACAATGTATGTATATCATTTATTTGTTATGCATGGATATCCGATATTCTGTATAGTATTCAATCTGGTGTGTAGAGTACGGCTTACACACAGAAGACCATATTTTAGGTTCTTGCAGAATATAAGTTTTATATTCACAATTTAGATGGAAATCGACATACCATTGGTACGACTGTGGCACAGAGTTTTAGTAGGCCTATCTTGATTACGGGGAACAGACAATTGCGTCATCTATTGTTCCGACTCTCTGTGCCAGTACACTTTGTGTGTATTGAATGGGACATTTGGGATAATTAATTTAGTACTGATTACTGACTATATAAATTAATTCACACTCCAAGGTTATTATGAATAGTGCTTATCCTCTGAATCTGAAAATAATTATTGATTTGCATATATTTAATATTCGTTGTTTCGATTCATTAGTGGGTGCGATCTTATATGGGTCTATATTCTCGGTCAGTTGGACAGCGATATTATTTATTTGGCAAATATTAATTATTGACGGAATCTACGTCCCAAAAAATCGGGATTGACGATACGCCCTTAAGGATGCTTATAAGTTTTGACCGGGCCAAACTCTGCAGGTAGATTTAATTATCCGGCGGTCAAATAAGTTAAGCGGAAGGGCTTAAGGAATATGAAGATGCCGATTAAAT
>JAULJZ010225317.1:2043-17357 GCA_032270985.1 Heliamphora pulchella
AGATTACGTCAGTACTACCGTTATCGTTACAACGACCGTTACCGTTATTTGAAACTATGTACTCAACCCTAATTAATTATGACAAAAATTTAATTTGATTTAGTTTAATTTAGTCAGTTTTTTTTTTTCCTTACGAGACATCAGCAAAAAATCAACTTAAAATCCCGATCTATTCACCCTGTATCGAGGAAAAGTACAGTTTTCATGCCTTGAATTTATTTTTATGCTCTATTATTATTTGACAAGATTTATGTACTCATTTATCCTAGTCAAGTCATAGGTTTAATTTATTTATTTATTTATTTTTAGTGAAGCCATAGCTACTAGAACCATTTTTGAACCCTTGCTCTTATTACTCTTATGAACTGCAGTTTTTTCAACACTTTACCACATGTTCAAGTCATCGTTTATTGTCTTTGATAAGGCTACACAAGTTTTGATTGGAAAAATAAAATAATAATAATAATAATTAACAATATTCCAGGGGGCAAAAAACATGATATACAATGAGATAAAACCACCTGTGGACACCCCTGCATGGCTAATAGCATTAATGAGAATCTGAATTTTGAACTGACAAACTAAAACACACTACATAAGCATATAAAAAGGTCCAATATCAACTATCAAATGGTTCCCAGTTGAAAAGATCATTTATACAAAAACCAGCTTTGGCTGTATGACCTTTAAACAGAGTGAAAGGGGGAGAGAGAAAAAACAGCTTGATTTGCATGAGCTTAAGCATTAGCAAACTTTTTCCTTGAATATTCTGATATGTTACTTATTGTTCAACAAATTCGACGGAGATCATTATCAAGATCATTTTCGAAGTATGATCTAACCAATGAACGCCGCAAGAAATTAGACTCTAATTTCTAGTGGCGTTCACGTTTAAAAGGCACAATTCTTGATGTGGCTCACTGAAAAGCATCGGACGTCAGGAAAAAAATACTCTAATAGAAAGAAAAGAAACAAGCCACTAACAGATTTAATCAATCACATGGTGCTGACACAGTTGGATCCATGAGGAATAGGAAACCAAATGATGGCCCGTCGATGATCTTACTATCTTAGAAGTTAGAACCATGCTTAAAATATCACATTTTAGGACCCAATGATACCTCCTATCTTTTCCTTTCCACATTAAGGGTGTAACATGCTTTAGCTTTAGAAACTCAAATTCCATTTCTAATGCAGGAAATTCAAGTGGGAATGGGCCCTTGTGGAGAGCTTAGATATCCATCCTATCCAGAAAGCAATGGAACTTGGAAGTTTCCAGGAATTGGAGAATTTCAATGCTATGACAAGGTAATAATCCTTAGTCTTTGGGTACATATGTGCATTCTTTCATACACGATGGCCCCCAGAATTGAACCATATATTGATTATTGGCCCATAAATTTTTAAGAACTTGGCCAATTGATCATTCTCCATGGATCAAATTGTCTGCTAAAATAAAACTGTGAATATAGTGTTCTAAACAAGCTACTGTCAAAACAGTACATGAGGGCTTCACAGCAAGCATCTTCGGAGGCAATCGGGAAGGAAGATTGGGGAAGAAATGGACCTCATGATTCCGGTCAGTACAACCAATTCCCCGAAGAGACTGGATTCTTTCGAAGGGATGGAACTTGGAACACTGAGTTCGGGCAGTTCTTCCTGGAATGGTACTCTGGGATGCTACTAGAGCATGGTGACAGAATCCTAGCAGCCGCAAAAGGAATATTCCAAGGAACCGGAGCCAAACTATCTGGAAAAGTAGCCGGGATACATTGGCACTACAAAACTAGATCCCATGCAGCAGAACTAACTGCCGGATACTACAACACAAGGCATCGGGATGGTTACTTACCGATAGCGCGTATGATGGGTAAACATGGAGTTGTTCAGAACTTCACGTGCATGGAAATGAGAGATGGGGAACAGCCATACAACGCAAACTGCTCACCAGAGGGATTAGTTCGGCAAGTAAAGATGGCAACTAAAACTGCAGGAACAGAACTTGCTGGCGAGAACGCATTAGAGAGGTATGACGAAGGTGCATACAAGCAAGTTTTGGCAACAAGTGGATCGGATTCTGGAAATGGATTGACAGCATTTACATATTTAAGAATGAATAAGCAGCTGTTTGAAGAGAAGAATTGGAGGCAAATGGTGGAATTTGTGAAGAACATGTCAAAAGGTGGTCGGACCACAAGACTTCCAGAAAGTGACTCGAGCAGAACAAACCTTTACATTGGATTTATAAAAGAGAATAATTTGCAGAAGTCTAAGGAGATGTTTGTTAGAAATTATTCTTCAACTTCTCCATAGTTTTTATGTGAAAAGCCACATAAAAACTAGTAAAAGAAGAAAAGAGAACAAAAAAGCATATATTCAGCATACTTTGCTAGCCTTTGACAATGGTTAATAGCAAGGAAATAACATAATTGTATTTCTATCTCCGGATCCTAAAAGGAGAAACAATATGCGCAACCTTAAAAAGTCATTATGAAGTTGATAGAAGCTCATTATTGTAAAAGCATTTTGAGTGTTGAGAGCTTGAAGTCTTTTTATAGCTTCTCTCTTCACTAGAGCTAAGAGTATTTTATAATAAAAAGTATCTGTTACAACTATTTTGATAATTGTATGGGATTTTGTAATTATATTTTCTCTTTACAATTATTTTTATAATTGTATTTTTTATAATCCTTTTTGTGGAGGTTTTTGTGCCAGTTTTCTTTCACTCTTTTTGTTTAGGGATTTTCTCCTTTATTCGGATGATATTCCCGTAATACCTCTTTATAAATTTTTTCTTACATATCAAAAAAAAAATTTAAGGCTTACTAGTGTAAATATAAAATGGTGACGGGAGAGAACCCTTGATTCATTCTCTCCACCTACGTTAGTTTTTCTTCTTTTCCCATTGTCTCTCCATTTTCTATGTTTGCTTCTTTATTTTTCTCCTCTATAATTTCAAAACCCGTTCCAACTTAATCAACAAGTTTTTCTTTACATGAGATTAATAATGAGTATGTTGTTTCTATTTTAGCAATTAGTTTTTTTTTTAATTGAATGCTATAACAATTCAAATTACTACTTTTTCTTCAGTGATAGAGTGATTTCTATATAACATTGTCAACCTGCACATCCAAATGTGACATACACAACTACACTACATGACCATAAGAACTCATGGCTTCTGATATCAGCCAAAACAAAAACTTGCACCAAGAAAGCAGCATGACTACCAACATGATTCAATTTTCTTCACAACACACTCATCAACTAGCTAGTTTAGATACTGATGGCAATCACATGTTCGTGTTCGAATTCGCCTAGGAGGTTTAACATTGTTTTCAACCACCACCACTGTCCCCCTAAGGGGTGCACATAGCCCAACAAAAAACGTTAAAAATACAAAAACGGTAACCCAATTTGTCCACAACAATAATTAGGGTTTATCAAATCAAATATACCATGCAAATTGGTGGAGGGACACACAGACACGTGCAAGCGCACACCCACAGATATATATGAGCCAGTAGCTTTACAACACAACCAGGTTTAATGCTTAAAATCATGTACCAGGGTTAAAGACATAAGCCAGCAGGTCCAGCACCACGGCTGTGTCCTATATCCAAGGTCAATACTTGAAATCTTTCAAAATCTCTATACTCCTCAACCCTTTCGTCAATAAGTTTTAATGAATTAAAAGTAAATATTGATCTCTCATCTTCCATTTTCAATAGACGGGGCATGGTGCCAACACAAGATGACAAGAAGAAGCTTAGGCATAATGCATTAATTTCAAAACCGTTTGTGCTACATCTCAATTTACAAAGCCATATAGAAACAATTGGATCCCAATCACATTCCATAAATTAATGCCATTATAGCACAAGCATTTTTTCTTTGTCGCGTTACCTTTTACATCCACTAATTTCCTGTCCAACAGAACACATAATTCCATATGTTGGGTCAAGTGTCAACAAAATAAAAAATGGAATAAGGAAATAAAATCTTATGCACTAAAGTTAACTTCTCAGCTGAGGATAATATAACAAGATATCAAACATTCGCTCCCTATGATCACTGAGAGAGAACATTCACCAAATGTTAAGTACCTTCAGCAATGGGATCTTTCCCTGACTGGGATCAACAAAGCACATCAGGTCCTTTTTCATCGCAGCCCACTTGATGCTGTCAACCTTGACACAAGCACCTGCATATTCTGGAATCCAGATTAGAGACCTGTAGTTTAAACAACACATGCATCGAGTTCCAAGGAAGCTCCAATGATTAATGTGATGCAGCACAGTTTCGATCCCCATAATAATGTTTTCCACATCATTTTAAGAATCAAAATATTTTCGCACATTTAAAAAGATATGCATGAAAAGACAGGGTGAAACTACAATAGAAACATTTTTTCCTTTCCAAGATCCTGGTTCTACAATGATTTCAATGGAAGTTAGAGGTATAATCAGAGAAGATTGAGATTATTTAAACTTAAAAGTATGCATTATTCAGCTTCCCTTCTGGTGGATGGCAGGGAAAGACAAAGGATACAAGCCTGTCAATTACAGTAAGCATACAACAATTATAAGGGCTTATAATGGAATAGTTGTCCCGACACGCCATTCATCATGAACACATATAACAACAGGAATGCCATCTAGATTGTCAATGATTACAATGAAGGCATGAATTATTTTATCTTCTCCTCATGCTTTTGAAGTTATGTGGCAATAATTAAATCATGACTTCCCCTAATCTTTGGAAAAAATATTGCATTACCTCCATGATAATTTAAAGGTGTTTCACGTTGAATATGAGCTGAATTAAACGACTGACAAATAGGGCTCCTCGAGTTCCCCTTGGATCAAAGGAAAAATGGATTTATCATGCAAAGAGAAAAATAAATCAGTCTAATTTGATTAACTACCAAAGTCAAATGTTAAATCCCAGGAAAAAATATGGAAATGAAAGTAAACTAAATAAAGATACGGGAAACTGAATTTCATTTTTAGTTTTAGGCTAAAGCATGAATAGTTTATTAGTTTATCAGGCTTTAAACCCCTCATATTGATTTAGGTACTTGGAGAATGGAAGCCTCATAAGAACCCCTAACAATTTATCAGGAAATTTAACAGTAGGTAACAAGAAGGGGTCTGAAAGCTAACAAGACTACAACATTTTTTCAAAGACTACATACAACATATATGGACAACAATAATAACTGCCAAAAGCCAGAATAGATACCAAATGTGAGCGCCATTCTACATTTGAGTTCAGCAGACCTCACTTGACAGTCACATCACAATCAAGGGTACATGTTAAGATTAGTAGAGAGACAGAGAAATAGAAGAGAGAGCTTGAAAGAGAATTATTGTGACAGTGAATGAGAGGGCACTAAAAAATTAGGGTTAGCTCATTTACCATTGTTATTTATATAATAAGATCAAAGTACAATAATACCCTTAACTTAACACTCCTATTTAAATTGGTGTATAGATATTTTTCATACTCAACTTGCATATAATAGGGTGAAACACTATATTACTAAGCCCCTTAATAAAAATATCTGCTAATTGATTTTCGAATTTCACAAAGGGCATACAAATTGAGCTCTTGCACAATTTCTCCTTAATGAAGAGCCTGTCAATTTCTATATGTTTCGTTCTGTCATCTTGTACCGAGTTATGAGTAATATTAGTGACAAACTTGTTATCACAATACAACTTTACAAATTTTTCGCATTCAATTCCCAAATTTTTTAATAGTACTTGGAGTCATATAAGTTCGCAAATGCCATGTGTCATATCCCTATATTCAGCCTCTGAACTTGATCTAACTACCACTGTTTGCTTTTTACTTCACCAGATAATCAAATTACCTCCTACAAATATGCAACACACCGATGTAGACCGTCTATCATCAACTGAACCAACCCAGTCAGCATCCATGAATGTTTCTAATTTCAAGTAACCATGGTTAGAGAAGAAAAGTCATTTTCTAGGAGCAAACTTTAGATATTACAAAATACGACAAACAGTAACAAAATGTACACCATAGGTGTCATGCATGAACTGACTTACAACCCACACAACACACGCAATATCAGGTCTGGTGTGAGTAAGTATATTAGTCTTCCCACAAGCCTCTATAAAAATCGATCCTTGTCTATAGGTTTTCCATCACTACTACTAAGGCGATGATTAGCCTCAATAGGCAAATGATCAACAACCCAACATGCCAATTTTCTCTAGGAGGTTAAGAATATATTTTCTTTGCGAAATGAAGATACTACTATCTGATCTAGCCACCTTAATTCTAAGAAAATATCGTAATGCTCCTAGATATTTCATCTCAAACTCGTTAGGTAGACTTGCCTTGAGACGGGATGTCTTCTGTATCATTACTTATCACAACTAAGTCATCAACATATATAATAAGGATTGTGAGCTCATTATTACCTTACTTAATAAACATAGTATGGTCTGCATGACTCTTCTGGTACCCAAATCTTAGTATAGCATTGAAAGATCTATCAAACCAGGCCCAACGAAACTGTTTTAGCCCATATAGAGCATTTTTCAATTTGCACACTTTCCCTTCAATTTCACGAGATAAAAAACCTGGTGATACATCCATATACATCTCCTCTCTAAGTCTCTATGGAGAAATGCATTCTTCACATCCAGCTATTGGAGAGGCCAACCTATATTAGCAACACAGGATAAGAACACCCAAACTAAATTCATTTTGGCTACCAAAGCAATAGTCTCCTAATAATCAATACCATAAGCTTGGGTAAGCCCTTAGCAACTAGTCTTCCTTTAATCTCTCAACAGATCAATCTGCCTTGTGTTTTACTGGAAATACCCATTTGCACCCAACTGATTTCTTCTATTTTGGAAAAGAGACTAACTCCCAAATACCATTATTTTTCAAAGCTGTAATCTCCTCAATCATAGCCTTTTTTTCACTTAGGACACGCAATAGCTTCCTTCCAACCCTACGATATTGATATAGAGGACAAAGACGAGACAAAAACACAATATGGGGTTCATAAAGAGCTATGAAGTACGGGTACTCCGAAAATGATGCAGTACACGCACTGGGTACGCACCAGATACGGGTATGGCACCGGTACACATCGGGTACCCTAAGAAAGAACCGGAAAATTTTCAGCTGTTGAGTACGGCACTGATACGTTTTGGGTACGCCATCAGTACGTTTTGGGTACGTAAATGGCTATGTTTCGATTTCTATGAAGCTTTTAAAAATTAAAAGAGTACTAGAGTAAATAACAAATTTTTTCTTTTAATATAAAGATAAATTGAGTTACATGATATAGATTTTTTAATTTAATAAAAATGTTAAAACTTTGAATTTGTGTGAAAAAATACATCTTCTGATACTTTCTCTTAGGGTTTGCGACTCCCGAAAATAACTTTCAACCAATATGATTGCAATAACAATTGTTGCCCAACCCAACAAGTATCGCCATTTGCAATCGCAACTAACAATTGCCAAAGACAACGCATTGGGATGGCAATGCTAATATGATCTAATTTTTTCTCTCATAAGTTAAAAAATAATTTTGTATTTAGTATATATGTAATGTAATGCTAAAAGTATAAAAAATAAATAAATTTACCACCGTACCATAAGCGTACTCATACCCTATGTTTTTAGGTTTCATCACACCGGCGTACCCGTATCGTATCGTACTCGTACTCGTACTCGTACCACGAACCCACACCCGCACCTATGCTTCATAGATAAAGACTCATATGACACAAAATGTGAAATTGGATGTTGAGTACATATTCTAAAACATTTTCAAATGGCGATAGGTAAGTCACAAGTATCAAGAGTAACAATAAGATACTCATTACAAGGTGGATCAGTTGAAAAAACTACAACAGATGACGAAGATAGCAACTTACAAAGTGGTTGTGGCACACGAGCGGTCTGATCCTTTTGACGTCGAGAATAAATATGCAGATTAGTTCTATATGATCGTCCAGCAACATCCTGTTGTGCTTCCTTCTCACCCAACTCGTCCTTCTCCCCTTCACTCGGAATAAGGTCTGACTGTGTAAAATTCGAAAAAACTAATCCTTGAGACTCTTGATTATGCTGAGTCTGTGTATTCAATAGTAATTTCCATTCTATATGTCTCCCCCAAAAGAAATGTCTCTGGAAAACCAAAAAAAGAACCAAAAAGTAACATCCATACTTACAAACACCTTGCAAATGGTAGGAGTACAGCATTTATAACCTTTTTGGGTAATAGATTTGCCAATGAGGATACATTTAAAAGACTTAAAATTTAATTTTCCACCTGGGTGTTTAGGTACATGAACAAATTAAGTGCAACCAAAAATCCAAGGCAGAAGAGAAAATAAAGATTGAGACCCCAGAAGAAGCTCCAATGGAGTTTTGAACTATAAGACACTAGAGGGCAAATGATTAATAAGATAAGCAGCTGTGAGGACTATCTCGCTCTAGAATGACTTGCAAACATGCATAGTAAAGAGAAGAGAACGGACAACCTCAAAAAGATAGTGATTTTTGCATTCAGTAACTCTATTTTGTTCAGGAGTGCGTACACAGTCCATCTGGAAAAGAATACTACGAGCCTCTAAATAGGTGCAAAAATCACCATTAAGATACTCAATCCTATTATTAGTACAAAGAATCTTGATGTTGGCATCAAACTAGGAACGCACCATTTGATGAAAATTTTGAAAACAGGAAAAAGCTTCACTCTTAGTGCGAAGTAACTATACTCAAGTGACATGGGAATAATAGTCAATAAAAATCACAAACCACCAATAATTAGAAATAGAAGTAATAGGTGAAGGGACCCAAACATCAAAATGGATAATCATAAACGGAGAATCAATGTGTTTATTAACTGAAGGGTAAACAGGCCGTTTATACTTTGCAAGTTCACAAACCTCATACAAAAAAGTACTTTTAGAACAATGTTTAACCAAGGAGAAAAAAGTCTCTAAAATCTCAAAAGAAGGATACCCCAAACGACAATGCCACTGATGTAACTGCAAAAGTATGATTCCAACATCAACATGGAAAGCCTGGCCAGACTGTGAAAGTGGAGGAGAAATAGAAAATAAAACATCCAGTAAGTACAGTCCACAATGTGCACTACCACTGCCAATCGTTTTTCCCGTCACCAATTCCTAAAACACACAATGAGTGAAAAAAAAAGTTACAAAATAGTTTAATGAACTTGTAAAACAACTAACAGATAAAAGATTAGTAGAAAAATTTGAAAACATGAATAAACGAGAGAGAAAGCGAAGAAGAGCAATGGATAGAACATTTGCCAAATACAGAGGATAAACACCGTCAGCTATTCGGACCTTATCTTTACTAAAACAAGTGGAGTAAGCTCAGGAAAACAAAGTGGAAGAACCAATCATAAGATTAGTGGCACATAAGTCAATGATCCAAAGAATATGAAAGGCAACAACACTAAGTGTACTAGGAGAAATACCTGAGTCAACAAAGTTGAGGAGGAAGTAGAAGCTGTAGAAGGAGAGATATCAACACAAGTCGTCAAGCGCTTGAGAATAGTCAACTCAGCCTCAGAGAAAGGGCTAATTTTACCAGATGAGCCAACAGAGGCCTCAGAAAGATGAGCTTGAGAGCAGATAGAACCACTACGTTCGCCACAACGGTCACTTCCACATCCCTGAGTAGGACGACCATGTAATTTCTAGCAGTGATCGATAATATGGCAGGACTTACAACAATGCTCACAACGTAACTAATCTCGAGCTACTGAGCCACACTTCTTCCAAGATTTGATATGACTAGGTTGACCTGTCCGGGTGAGAAACGTGACAATTAACACAAAACGCTCCTAACTAGAAAGAGAAATCATAGCTTGGCGCCGGCTCTCTTCTTGCTGAACATAGACATACGCTTGCCTCAAAGTAGGAAACGAATCTCGACCCAAAATCTGAACACGGATCGGATTATATTCAACATTTAAGCCGACAAAAAAATCATACACCCTCTCCTTTTCTACCATCTTCTGAAAGGTAACAGCATCAGTTGTACAAATAGCGTGGAAGTTCTGATAATAATCAACTTTGTTCCACAATCTAGTCAACTCGGCATAATACTAGGTCAGAGATGGGTCTTTTTGATCTAATCCACAGAGTTTCTTTTGCAATTCATATAGCTGAGCATCATTGCCTATCTGAAAGTAAGTATAAGCGTTAGCAAACCAAATCTCATGTGTAGTATCTAAAAGTAAAAAACTACAACTAATGGAGGACAGAAGACTGCATAGAATGTAGTAACCATGACATGATAAGAGCTTTTTTTTCTATTCACCGTATGCGAGAAGGCTCCACAACTATTGATTGTTTAGTTTCTCCAGTGATATACCCAAATACACCACGAGCAACAATAGCTAAACTACCAACACAAGACCAAATCAAATAATTGCTACCATCCAGCTTAATAGAGCTAATCTAAAGAGGCGGACTATCAGTAAAAGTCCCAGAACTAGTTAATACGGTGTCCTCATAGCCACCAAAAGGCTTTCCAATATTAGACATGGCCATAGAGAATCAAGAATAAGCAATACAAAATTAAAGGAATCAATGAACATTGTAACAGATGCAAATCAAAGTAGAGTTGAATCACGAGAGAACCAATAATATTCAGAACATGAAAAGGAACTTATACCAGATTACAACAAATCAAAAACTGGGCCAAAAGAATGGCCGTAAACCCTGGCCACCACAGCAAATCTACAAAAACCACATAGCAAACCCTAGCAGCGACATATGGTAGTTCGCAAACAACCAAGGAGCTTCAAACAACACAAGTTGAAACTGATCTGAGCCCCAACAAGTGTATTAAACCCTAACTGGTCGAAATTGGTCGACATATCCCTAGCCGCAACTTGAAATCAACCAAGAATCAACAATAGGGTTGGTTCGACCGTTGTAAAACCTTGTAGAATCCTAATTGGCCCCCTTGTAAAACCTTGTAGAGCATCGGAATCGCGATTTGTGAACAAAAACCCTAACCCGCGCCAAAAATCAAAAAAAAATCAAAGAAAAATATCAAACAAACAAGAAAATGAAGGGAAAAATCATTCCACTGACCTTGGAGAACAGCCAATCGTCTGGGAATTTTTTTTTTACAGTGACGAATTCAGAAAAGAAAAAGAGAAAAAACATAAAGGAAAGAAGAAAAGAATCACTAATCTTCCTTACATGGGATCACGCTCTTATACCATATTAGGATTAATGTAGAGACAGAAAAATAGAAAAAAATGCTTAAAAGAGAATTATTGTGACGGTAAATGAGAGAGCACTCAAAAATTAAGGTTAGCTCCCTTGTCACTGTTATTTATATAATAAAACCAAAGTACAAAATATCTCCAACTTAACAGTACATAATCTCAATACTATTACCACTAAGAAACCTTGTCCTATAGGGATTCTTCTAAATCCATCAGCGGCTAAATCGCATCTGTGTAGTCACCCATTAGACCAAGTTGAACCCAACCCTAATGCAGGCATGTCTACCTCTCACACGTAAAGGCTGAAAAACTATTGGAGATATTCATACTGACCACAACTTGGTTCAGATTTTGGTTGAAATGTCTAGCTACCCAAGCACTCTTCACTCATAAATGGACCACTCAAAATTTGTAAGGTCTCAGTATGTTTGGAAACTAAAAGTATAATAGACAGTTTAATACCTACAAAATGAACACAAAACCAACAAAATATCATTTCAATCAGCTCATCATTACAACAAATGAAGGAAACATGATCATGCCATTATGCTTCATGGATTCCCCACGCCATTTATGCTTCATGGATTCCTCCTGCCATTATGCTTCATAGATTTCTCTGACCATCTCCCTGCACAATGCTATAAGTTCTCTCTCCAAAGTTTGCCCTGTTTTTCATCGTGCTCTTCAACCTAATTAAGGCAAAGATAACTTTCAAACACCCATAGCTTTTTGTACAGAAACGAAAAAGTAAATTTTTTCTCTTGCTTAATCTCTGTAAGCACTCAAGCCACGAAGTTTCTTTCTTTTCTCTGATTTGACCATTTAGTGAACATACAAAATGTATTGCACAGAGCAATGTGATTTAAGTTCGCTGACCTGGATAATCATATCAGTAAAAAATATGTGCAGTCTATTGATCGCTTTTGACTAAATGATCATTTAGCTCACATAATGGACATTAAAACCGTCAGATTTCTACTTTCAAAAGTAAATATAAATGATTCACACGCTAGTGTGAACTATGGATGCAAAGAGAAACTTACCTCCCTTCATGCACATAAGAGGAGATAAAGGTGAACAGTTTTGTGGATAACAATTGTTAGTGACTATTGCGTCAACAAGTGCTAAACATGGCAGTCCTTGAAAAGAATTGACTATCTTTGTTTTGATAAGGATAAGTCTCCAAAGGAGATGGAGATTTGTTACCCAACTTTGATCTTGTACTCAATGGCCCAATCTCGATAAACATATACGCGCGTGTGTGTGTGTGTATGTGTGTGTGTGTAAAGATATAACATATTATAAAATGATTGATCGAATGATAGATGTGCAATAGGAATGCGTTATGGATCTTCAAGTCTTGAGGTTGATACTAAGTAGAACTCCAACCTGGCCCCACAACACAGGTTTCAGAAGTAGTTGTTACCATTGTTCCCCTAACCAAACCAGTCTCATGAGAGGACCTAGCAAACATTCTTTTTTATTTGGACAAATAACCAAACCAAACCAAATTAAACTTTTGTTCTAATCAACTGGGTTGGCTATATGAATCTTTTTAAGTCATTATGTTCTGTTAAGAGCCATATCATCAGTTAATTTCAATAAATTGATATATTTTCTTTATACAGCATCCCATATCAATTTAGGTTTACCCGGAGCCCTTGTGTTTATATTACCCATAATCATGTCACTTTTATTTACTACTGCATCAACTGATCTACGTTGTATATGTGTCCAAACTAATTTAATCTATTTTCACTCAACTTGTCCTCAATTAGTACGACCCAGTCATTTCACAAATCTTTTCTTTCCTAATTTTATCCTTCCTAATTATACCACATATCTACTTTAACATTCTCACTTCAACAACACTCATCTTATTTATATGATCTTTCTTAGCAGCTTTCTTAGTAGCCTAACATTCTATCCCATATAGAATCACAGGTAAAATAGTTGTCCTATAAATAAAAAAAAATTCTTTTAATCTTATAGGTATCCGCCATTTGGACAAAAAAAATAAATTAATTAAACCAGAAGAGGGAACTAACCTTGAAGACAACCTCTATCCAAGAACATTTGAAGAGTGGTAAGACATGGATGAGGGTGACAACATATAACTTATGTTGTCAAATCTAATTTGTTATTTGCTTCCAAGTATGACTTTCCAAACATATAACTTAGCTTAGAAAGCAACTTACTTAAAGATATGTCAATCATCAAACCACTAGTACCATATATAGTATTTCAGATAAGTCCCTTCCATGTACCAAGCATTGCATCAAAGGAACCATTACATGCCATATTTTGGGCAGATGAAATATAGTAGCATAAGTATTTTATCATTCAATATTTTTTTAGCACAGGGTGTCAGTGTCACAAATATAGAGCATTTTGATAGTAAATTCCCTTACCAGTGTGACACAAATCAAGACAGCTTAATTAAGCTATTGCAGCCATTTTGGTTTGCTTACACGTCAAGTTGGTACACAAACAATCATCCTGATATTCATGCTAAGCCAAACATGATCACTTTTTTCAATAGGAATTAGTTGATCTCCTTATTCCAGTTAAGTGTATTTTAAGAACTTGCCTCCTATAAACAATTCTCATCCTCTATTCCCATACTTATGATCCAAAAATCAGTAATTTTAATTTCTAAAGTTCGCGCATCATGTTTTTGCACAAAAATGCATAAATTTGTCTTGGTGTACAAAAAAAATGCAATTTTGGAGCGCGACATATGCTTGCATGAAACGAACAATGCGTGTGTCGTGTTTTTTTACGAAAACACATAAAGTCGTCCAACACGAAAACAAAAAAAATTTGTGGGAAGGTCCCATTTACTACGAAAAGGCATATTACCACTATGACACATGAAAATGAAAAGATTTTCCGTGGCACACGAAGTTACCCACTGATCGATATGTCCCACTAATACTTTATGCTTATAATGGAAGCTTCAGGGTGTTGGATCTAGGTAGTCAACCTAGTGAAAAGGGGGGCGGGGGGAAAGAACAGCACCAGAAGAAGAAGAAGAAGAAGAAGAAGAAGAAGAAAACAATTTGAACGTAACCATTTTGGTTTTTATTTATTTATTTATTTTTTTTATTTGAGGTAACTGCAAAACCAAAATTTGAAGGTAACTCCAAAATGATATACATTTGAAGGACTAATGTTATTGCTTTTGAAAGCAAAAATCCAAGACAGTGTATAATGTTATCGCATCATATGATCAATATTCCTTCTTTTCTTTAAAGCCGAAATTGGTAGGATTTTTGCTTTCAAAAGCAATAACATTACCTCCAGAACGCTAATTATACACTGTCAATTGTTAAGCTACCGCGCATACTAAACATTGATTTTACAATGAATGCATATATAAATGCAGCAAATTTGAACATTTATATCTGCATGGAGTGAGTGAGAGAGAGAGAGAGAGAAGTTACAATTTTAGGAATGCGGAGCAGAACCAGATTCCGAATTGCCGCGGCGAAGATTATCGATCAAATCTCCGAGCTCCTTGCGAGCAGATTCTCTGCCAAACATGAAGCCGTACCTGGGAAGAGCGAGGAGAAGACAAAACTCAAGATCAAGAGTCAAGAAAACCAATATACGACTGCATAGCAAAGCAACCAACAAAACCCTATTGAACCACAGAGAGAGAGAGAGAGAGAGAGGGAACGAGATTAACCAGAAAGAAACGGCAGAGAAAACGCCTGCAGTGGCAATTGTTTGAATGAGAGTGAAGCTTTTCTCCATTCCTCTGCTTAAGCTCATATAGGGGAGAACTGGAGAAGAGGTGGTGGTGTGGGCTGACAAGGGTTTATGCTATGTTTGGTAAGAAGAAAAGAGAGAGGAAAATGAAAGAAAGAGAGAGAAAAAAAGTGGGGAGTAAATCATAAATTATTTTTCCTTTCTGGCAGGGATTATAGTTTTTTCCTTCCTTATTTTTTCCATCTGTCCAGATTACATAAAATAATATTATATATATATATATATAATTTATTTCTTGTAATATGAAACGACTAAC
>JAULJZ010225328.1:0-17354 GCA_032270985.1 Heliamphora pulchella
TGATAATACGGGATGTGGATCAATTCATATAGTCAGTATAGAATTGATCATCCCGTTGATTCCGCTCAATACACTCCAAGTGTACTAACACATCGAGCTCGAACATCGAATTTCCAAAATCTAAATTCGACCCGTTCGACCTAGCCAAGACCAGCTACTATAATGATGTACTACAATCGTACCAATGGAATGTTCGGATCTACTGCGATTGTGAGCCTACCTGTATAATATGTCAGAACCTATACTCATAGACCTCTGATGGCTCCCTTTCAGTTGTTCTTTGGACCTATAGTTTGATCCTTAGGGGCTCTTTTGTCAGAGTCTTTATTTGGCTGTGGAGGTTTCATTTTCTTCGCTTGCTCAGGCTACGTCAGTTCACCTGGTTGGTTAAAGGATAAGCCCCTTCGACCTCCTGAGCATGGAGGTTTGGTTATTCTCTCAACTTTATAGAGGTTCTTTGGTAAATCTTCTTAGGAGAGTAGATCATCTCTTGTCTGAGGTTTGGAGATTTTTGAGCAGCCGAGCTTCAACAGGATTTTGTCCCTTTGTGTTGGATGACCAGTTCTTCTTGCTGGCTTGGTTTTTGTCCTCTTAAGTAAGTTGGTTTTTTTTTCTTTCTCCTATCCATGCGGGTTGTGCGTGGAATATGCTTAGTGTGTCTTGCTGTTGATGTGGTTAGGTTTGTTTATCTTTTGTGTCCTATTGGTCGGAGGTTTCCTCCTAAATGTGAGTTGATGTAATTACCTCCGGTATACCCCTTGGAACCATGTACTTTTTTTTTTGTTACAATTAATTATCCAAAAAAATTATTGAATTTGTTGGTCTGGAGGATGGATAATTATTGAACTTGTTAGCCTGGAGTATGGCGCGGACCCCACGCCGTTGCCATTGAGTAAAACAGTTATGGTATGAAGCCTGGCGAAGCATTTACTATTCGCAACGAGGTGCGATAATGGCTTTAGTAATTAAATACTCGTAAATGTCTACTCTGGTGATTGCCAGTGTAGAATCCTTGTTATAATCTGGGTACATATTGGGTTGGGCATCTGCATTACATATACGGCATTTCATACTTGTACGCTTATTAACTTATCTACTATCATGTCATAAATTTGTCTGTTTCCTTGACTATAAATTGTACTCGGTGTTATAGAGTATGTATTGTGGTGAATTTTGTACTGTGAGATTAATTAAAAGGTTAGAGTGTTTTACTTCTGGGCCCTGGCTCATGGCATTCGTGCCACAGGTGAGGAGTTCTTGGAGAAAGTCATCCCAGAGGGAGAAGAAGAGTTGGAAGAACGGGGTGAGTTCCAAGAGCACATGAATTCCACTGATGCATTCTGAGGAGTGGAGACCTCTACTTTTGTTCTTATATTCAGTTTTTTCGTGCTTAGTGTAATTTTTGAAATATCTTGGTGAAACTGTAATAGTTATGTACTTTTGAACGATTCAGACCTCTTTTATGATGTAATAACTAACGTATGTAAATATGAATGTATGGCTAGTATATCTCTATATTTATATTTATGTATGTCCTGACGTGCCCAGAGAACAGACCGTCACACCTACCAAGTAAAATTAAATAGCTGGCATAACTTTGATCTAGTAAATAATAGCAGTGACTTAGATTGAGATGATACTAATTATTTACTAATTATTTACAACTAAGTGTTAACCACTACCTAATTCCAAATCAATCGCTCCGCAATGAACCCTTCAGATGGAGAAGTGATCCACACTAACAATTATCCAGAATTCTCTAAAAAAAAGTTTGTACTGACGATATTGCAATTAATCTATCCGATAAGGTGGAAGGCCTTACTTTCAACACACATGATTTAATTACATCGTCTATAAACTAATGATGGAGACCACCAAATTTATCTGTGAATAAATTTTCTCCCACTTAGATTTTTAAATTATTTTTAGAGTTATAAAAATTCGTTTAATTAAAATAAATTTATTAATTTCAAAAACCATACATCTGAAAGAGTCCAAAACTTCTTTCCATGTGCACGATTCCAAATATTCCAGTTTGTCAAATCATCTTTTCGTGTTTAATGCGTAACAAATAACATTCGATGAATGCACAGTTTTTCCTTAACTTTTCAGGTAAGGTAGTGATTAAAGACAATCAATTATTTTATTTTAGTTACACATTTTTGGAAAATAATAATTTATTTATATTAAATATTTTTTTATTTAATTAATTCAAAATCTAAAATTAATTTCTACATTTTACCAAGATATTCGATTTAATAAAAAAAACTTCTTAAACGTTATATTTTGAAAAAAAAAATATGTAAAGTTTTTTTCATTTAATTAAAAACATTTAATTAAAAAAACATAATTTTATTCTTTTTACAAAATATTTAATTAAAAACTAATTTTTTGAATTAATTAAATTAATAAAAATACATAAAATAGATATACATCATCCACGTAGTTAAAAGAATATAAATGCAAGATATGCATATATTTCGATTTTATGATCAATTAGAAACTCAGCCTCCTGTTTTAAAGATAAGATGCAATAATCTTTTTTTCAATCAGCTTCTTGCATCTCGATTGCATCAGGACTCTTCAATTTGCAGTGATATACAAATATATCACATCTTGATCCTTGAATATGTAACGACCTGGTCCAGACCCTACATGTAATAACCCTGTTGATAACGACCCGTGTAAAGACCCTACTCGGACCCTAGTATTAGTGATGGATAGTTCACAAGGCTATAGAGTACGGACGAGATTCAAAACCATAACTCAACTCGAAAACCGTAAGTGCGGCCCAAAATTCCTAAAAATGTTCAAAACTCAGGCAATAAAACCTTGATAGCCAGAGAGTCTCCAAATATTCTAAATTAACAAAATAACATAAAATATAATATTAAAAATCAAAGATCCTCATAAGTAGGGTAAAATAACCATTTTACCCCTAGTACAGCAAAAAATCTTAAAAATTTAAATTTTGACACATGAACACCCTAAATCAAGGATTTAAGTACAATTAAGTAGTAAAGAATAAAATAATAACAAAAATACCCGTTAGTGGCCGACCATCTTGGGAAGAGTGTCAAAAAGTAGCTTTTTGCTTTCTTTTTAGCTTAAAATGATGAAAAATGTATTAAGTTAAGCCTTATGATGATTCAATACTTGTTGAACAAGTAATATACATAATAATATGGTATTATAGGTTAACAAAAGCAAACAAATCATTATTTAAGTTCATACACAACAAAATAAATCAAAGAAATCTTATATTGTCAAAATAACTTAATTTGACTTAAAAAAGACTATATCTATTTTATCAATTGTTATGAAAACTATGATAATACATAAAAATACTATATATATCATAAATATACTAAAATAATAGATCTCGGTAGGAAAAGATACCAAAAAGATACATCAAATTAACTTTTAATGCATTTTCTTGCACAATAAAGGCACAAAAATCAAGAAAAGCCCCTTGATTGATGGGGGATCGGATTTTTGTCCCCCAAACTGACCCCTAGCTGTATTTATCTTCCCCATATCTGATTTGTACCCCTCAAAAGTTGAACCAACTCAAATCTTCTTCATATCTCATTAATTAAAAAAAAAATCTTTCAAGGGTACTTTTTGTTCCCCCTTGTCCCCTAGCCCTTGCTTATATAAACCAAGCCAAACACCCTCTTCTCCACTTAATATTTTCGTGCAAGAGAGGGGAAGAAACCAGACTTCATTGCTCATGAGTGTTAAGGTGAGAAAAAGGAAGAAAAATAAAGGAATCAAGGGAAATTTTCTAAAGTTAAATCCTAATCCATCATCCACCCTCCTTTGATCTCTCAAACAAGTAAGTAAAACCTCTAAACCTTATGTCAATATCCCTCAAAATATCCCTAAACACATGTCTTTAAACACTCTAAGAATCAAGAACCGAAAATAAACCGAAAAAGCGTCATAGTTGGAAATTTGGGGTTGTTATGTTTATGGATGATATAAGATGTTGTTGTGTGTTGTTATCTTTGAATTTGATGACCTAGAAGTGTTCTTGAGCCTTGATATTAATGTTTAAAATATAAGCATGCAAAGAAATAGAACAAAAACTTGACATAACATAAGTAGAAAACTTGGACCCTAATAGACTTGATTTTTAAGAACATAGATGTTTTTGTCTTGAACTTTGGAATGCCATAACTCAATGTAGGGAAATGATCTAAGCATGTTCTTTATGTCCAAATTTAGATGTTTGTGTTATCTTTTATCCAAAGTTGTTTCAACTCATTTGAGTAAGTAGAACTCGAGCTATTGTAATTTTACCAAAGAGTGTCGTTTTTCAACCAGTCAACACTATCGACCTGCAAACCCTAGTTTGCAGTGAGATCCGAACTTTGGTAAAAACATATAAGTTGTAGTTCACATGTATATCTATCTACCCACCAAAACTGAGCACAAAATATGGAGTTTTGATAGGTTACAACCCCTTTGAAATTCTCTATTGAGTTTCAGCCCTTAAAGGACACTCTTGTCACATATTTTTGTGTAGTCCAAAACTCCTATTCTTAGTGCCTATTCCAAAAGTGGCAAAATGAACATTGTAACTAACATATTGAACTACGTTCTGTCAAAAAATTAGACCTTAAAGTCTCGGGATGATACCCCAAAACCGTTTCAAACTCTCTATCCAAAACTGGCTCTGTTGAGTTTTGGCGGCTGACAGAACCTATTTTCTAAAATTGCCAAAAAGTTTAACTTATTTCAAACAACTACCCTTATCTCTAAACATGAAATTTGTAGAGGACGTGTTGATCTAGAACATGCGCAAAAATGGGCATATTTGGACTTGATCTGATAGCCTAAAGCCGAGACCAACAGAAGCATATTTTTGGTAAAATCTTGAGAAAAGTGCTTAATCATTTTTTCTTAGGATGCTTTGTTCACCCTTTTGCCTTAGGTTTTGGTCTTGGTGTTAAACATGAGAGTTGTAAGAAATATTTTTATCTAAATAGTGTTTAAAAAAAATTATAACTTGATTCCAAGTCTAGATATCCCAAAACCTTGTCGGCTCTTTTAATTTAATACTTGATTTTGGTCTGAAAAGTTGCTAAGTGTGAATTGAGTACCCTTTGCTATGGGACTCGAGTTTTTATATGATGATTGATTGAATTAGTTGATTATTTTAAGTGCTATGGGACCCAATCTTCAGTAGAGATTAGGAGTTTATTAGTTTTTTGGCATGATTATTGGTTTATCATTTGTTTGTATGTTGGTGCTTTCCTATCCGTGCGGGTTATGCGCGGACTTGTAGATGGGATTTTTCCTATCCACGCGGGTAGTGCGTGGAAGATGCTTTGTCGTTAGCTTTTCCCCACTTAGAGCGGGGGTTTGATTTTATTTGTTAAATATGTGTAGAGCGTAGGTTCCTAGTAGTACTCATGCAATTTTCGGAGGTATGCCCCTTATAATTATGTAATTCTTTCTTTTCTTTTATATTACAATTAATTACCCAAAAAAAGAGTATATAATGATTTAGAATTCATGCTATCAAGTGCTATGGGACCCAATCTTCAGTAGAGATTAGGAGTTTATTAGTTTTTTGGTATGATTATTGGTTTATCCTCTGTTTGTATGTTAGTGCTTTCCTATCCGTGCGGGTTGTGCGCGGACTTGTAGATGGATTTTTTCCTATCCACATGAGTTATGCGTAGAAGATGCTTTATCGTTAGCTTTTCCCCGCTTAGAGCGGGGGTTTGATTTTATTTGTTAAATATATGTAGGATGTAAGTTCCTAGTAGTACTCATGTAATTTCTTGGCGTATACCGATTGTAATAATGTAATTTTTTTTTATATTACAATTAATTACCAAAAAAAAGAATATAATGATTTAGAATTCATGCTATCAAGTTTGAATTGTATCTTGAGAATTATAGCTTGTGCTTCACATAAATGTACCTTATGCTTTACGCATTGTACCATGAATCTTGCCATGCTAGTTGATGCCACGCTATAAATTGTTGCACTTAATTACCCAAAAAAATTATTGCATTTGAGATCAATGGTACTCATTATGAGCATTGTCACTTGCATCTTGGCATATTGGAGTCCCTCTGTGTAAACCGTTGTTGGGATGGATTGTTGTCTTCTTGGTTCTAAATCTAGGGCGTCCCTGGTTGCTATTTTTGTAAATGTTTTGAGATATATTCCCCTCGTACACCTTGGGTTCATCCCCGGTGTTACAAATTTGATTTATACACTTTGGGTTCGTCGCTAGCACTTTGGTTTTGATGTCTCTTTGATTCCGTCGCTCCTTGATTTATGATTATATTATACAAGTGGTGTCGACAAGGAAAAATTGGATAATTTTGAAGAAGAGCCTAATTCGGCATACCTAATCCCACCGCGATGGTAATTTCAAAGAAGTGCCCAATAATGGCGAACCTAAACTCCATTGCCACGATGTTTTGAAGGGTAATCTCGGAGAAGAGCCTAATTCGGCGGATCTAATCCCACTGCGGTGATAACTTTGGAGAATAGCCCAATTATGGTGGTCTTAAATCCCTCATCTTGGTACTTTGTATAATGTGAAATGTCTCTTGAATTTTCATGATTATCACTTAGATTTTGGGTTGAGGCCAAACGAGCATCCTAGTCCTTAATGTGTGATTATTTGCGTATTATTACTTTGATTATTTTGGTTGGCCAGAGGAAAAAGATGGATTTTAATGGCCCACCCCCACGCCATTGCCATTGAGTAAAACAGCTGTGGCATAAAGTTCAGCAAAGCATTTACTATTCGCAATGAGGTGAGAATAGATTTAGTGATCAAATTCCCATCAAGTCTACTCTGGTAATTCCCAGCGTAGAATTCATGCTATGACTCTAGATATATGTTAGGTTGGGCATCTGCATTACATACACGGCATCTCATATACACATGTTTACTGACTTATTATAAACTGTACTGAGTGTTATGTGGTATGCGTTGTGGTGAATTTTGTATTGTGAGATCAGCTAGAAGAGTAGAGTGTTTTGTTTCTGGGCCTTGGCTCATGGCATCCGTGCCATAGGTGAGGAGGAGTTCTTAGAGGAAGTCGTCCTAGAGGGAGAAGTAGAGTTTGAAGAACAAGGTGAGTTCCAAGAGCACATGAATCTCGTTGATGCATTCTGAGGAGTCGAGACCTCTGCTTTTGTTCTTAGATTTAGTTTTCCCGTGCTTAATATTTTTTAAATTTCTTGATGAAACTGGAATAGTTGAATACTTTTGAATGGTTCAGAACTCCTTTATGATATAATAACTAACGTATGTAAAAATGAATGAATGGCTAGAATATCTCTTTATTTATATTTATGTATGTCCCGACGTGCCCGGAAGATGGAGAGTTATAGAACATATCAGAAAACATGATCAAAACAGCCCCGAAGTACCAGCACCATCGTCGGCCATCCTGGCGCCGCCTATGCCGCCAGCTTTAGGCGGCTTTTGTCGCCACTCCCGAGCACCATTTTCGAAGTCTTTTTTTAAAAAAAATATTTCTCAAAAAATACTATTTTTTTGTCAAGAAATCATACCAAAAACAGCTCGAAAAATAGCCATCGACAAGCCTCAAAGAGGCTGCCGCCGCCGCCGCCTGCTTGAGACGCCTGTTTGGGCTTTTTTTGTAGTGGTTTTAACTCTTAATTTTTTTGAAAAGTATCACTAATATCCAGCAACACGTTGCTTCGAAGAACGCCTCGAAAATAGTCCCAAAAAAGCTTTGAAAATAGCCCCAAAATCGCCCCCTATTGCGCTGAAAATAGCCGCCTGTTTACTGCCTATTTTGACCAATTTTTTCATAGTTTCTGGACAATATTCTAAGGTATATTTACTGCTATTTTATGCCTAAAAAATTACCCAAAAAATAGTCCAAAAAACATCCTGAAAAATCATCAAAATCAGCCCCGAACCGCCGCAGGCAAAGCCACCGGTGGTGGCTGTTTTTATTGATTTTTTATGACCGGTTTGGGACTTATTTTGTTACTATTTTTAATGTATAAAACTTGCAGAAACATACCGAAAAAAATTGTTTTAAAACAGTTGAAAACATTACTGCGATTCGTGGCCCGTAAATCCCAAAACCACCGCCGGTGCCGCCACTAGTTCTTCATATTCTTAGATATTCAACTTGTTCTTAAATATTCTAAACTAATATTTAAAAACAAATAATAGCTTTTACATCGAAAACCTATGTCACGTAATTTCACATTTGATCTAAAAAATTTAAACTATCACGATCAACCCTCGTGATTAAAAAATTTATTAAATCATCATCTAAACCATTCAATCAAACATGAACAAAAAGATGATTACAAAACCAGGATTAAACACCTATAAAACAAAGTTAGCACAAGTTTAAATCTACCCGGCCCCTCGATAAACCGTTAACAAAAAATAAAACGGCTCTAATACCAATTGTTAGAGGTAAAACTGCCAAGATCATTATTTTTATAAATAATTTTTCGATAAATATAACTGGACGGGCAATCGTCGAAACGGACTCTAAATAAAGCATTTTGGTGTCGAATGATCAAAATAAAACTCGTGCCACCACAGTTAATTTAAAAGAATATTTTTTTAGTCGATTCTCCAACTACGAATTTTTGATTCCGAGTTGAAGCACCTGTTAGACCTTCTACTGTATTCCCTTATGCGATTCCCAAACGTAGTGTGGACTACGATCCTTCAAGAACGCATACCGGCAGAACCTGTTCAACCATAGTCTTGAAGACGAGTTTTAAATTTGGTTCAACTTACTTGCATATTTATAGGACTACAGTAGGAATTTGTGGAATAATTATGACAAAGACTTCTAATGTAACCTAAATACCCATCTAGCGATTTCTACAATTATGCAAATCTCACAGCGGTATCTGTAATTATGAAAATATTGCAGTGTTTTCTATAATTTTTATAAAATACTAAATTATACTTCATACCACTAAAGAACTGTAATTGTACTCTAAGCCGTAATCTCAAAACCATCTTGCATTAAGCTCTTATTATTAAATACTTAACTTATCTCTTCACGTTAAGAATTTCGATACTTGTCAATTAAATTTAGTTACTGACAATTTAATTTAATCGACGTCTTTAAAATTCCTTAAACTCTTCCGCTTAACTTATTTGACCGTCGAACAATTAAATTTACCTATAGGGTTCGGTTCGGTCAAAACTTATAAGCTTCCTTAAGGGGGTATCGTCAATCCCGAACTATTGTGACATGGATTCTATCAATAATTAATATTCACTATATAATTAATACCGCTATCCAACTTACCGAAAATGTAGAATCATATAAGATCGCACCCTCTAATGAATCAAAATAATGAGTATTAAATATACGCAAATAATTAATTATTTCAAAATTAAGAGTATAAGCACTCTCATCTCATAATAACCTTGGGGAGAACTTAATTTATATAGTCAGTATAAGATTAATTATCCCAATATGTCTCGTTCAATACACACAAATTATACTAGCACAGAAAGTCAGAATAATAGATGACGCTATTATCTGTTTCTTATAACCAAGACAGACCTACTAAAACTCTGTGTTACAGTCGTACCGATGGTATATCTATTTCCATTTACACTATGAATAAATACTTATATTCTGCAAGAATATCAAAAATCTGGTCTTCTGTGTGCAAGTCGTACTCTACACATCAAATTAAATATTATACAGAATAAAGCACATCCATACATAACATTAAAGAAATGATATTGCATACATAGCTCATTAAGATTCTCATAAAATAAAAAAATTAATTTTATTAAAATAAAATTAAATACTAAAACCAAATTAAATCCATGATTTTTAGTATACAACCCTAACAATCTCTCACTTATACTCAAAAGCATGCTACCATACATCTGACTTCTATCCTCTCTACATGACTATCGAACGTCTTAGCCAGTATTCTCTTTGTAATAGGATCTGCAAAGTTGTCTACTGATACAATCTTGGTCACAGCAACATCACCTCTCTATACAATTTCTCGTATCAGGTGATACATACGCTCAATTTGTTTTCCTTTCTTGTGAATACTTAGTATTTTTGAGTTTGCCACTACTCCTCTATTATCAAAATAAAGTGTAATGACTGATTGAACTGAAGTTATCACATCTAGATAAACGGCCTCCTTGCCTGCTTCAAAAGCTGCCAAGTACTCAGCCTCCATGGTGAAATCAGTAATACAGAACTGCTTGATACTACTCTAACTTATAGTTTCAGCTCCTAAGGTAAACACATATCCTGAGGTAGACTTAAAATCTGAGTCTGACTAAAAATCCAAGTCTGACTAAAAATCTGAGTTTGTGTACCCTAATGGTACTAGACTATCTACTTGGTAAACTAACATATAATCCTTAGTTCCTTTCAGGTACTTGATTATATTATTTACCGCAGTCTAAGGCTCTTGTCCTAGGTTAGACTGATATCTGCTAACCATGCCAATGACAAAGCTGATCTCGGATCTAGTGCAAAACATAGCATACATTAGGCTTCCTACTGCAGAAGCATAAGGAACCACCTTTATCTTGTCTATCTCATCAGGTGTCTTGGGACACTGATCCTTGTATAGAGTGATTCCATGTCTGAAAGGGAGAAACTTTTTCTTGGAATCCTGCATGCTAAAACAAGCAAAGATATCATCGATATACTTTACTTGTGATAAGCCCAAGATCCTTTATTTTCGATCTCACAAAAGCTTGATCCCAAGGATGTGACTGGCTTCTCTCAAGTCCTTCATATCGAACTGTCTAGATAATCGTACTTTTACCGAAGATAACACCCCCACATTGTTTCCAATACGCAAGATATCATCCACATAAAATACTAGAAAGACCACTACGCTTTCGTCACGCTTCTTGTACACACAGGACTCATCTGGACTCGGATCAAAATCATAAGATTTTATGGCTTGATCAAACCGAGTATTCCAATACCTTGATGTCTGTTTAAGTCAATAAATACATCCCTTAAGCTTGCACAACATGTGCTCCTGACCCTTTGCTACGAAACCATCTGTGTGACGTCCCGTCCTCTGGGCACGTCGGAACATACATAAATATAAATAAAGAGATATTCTAGCCATTCATTCATATTTATATACATTAGTTATTACTTCATAAAGGAGTTCTGAACTGTTCAAAAGTACATAACTATTACAGTTTCACCAAGAAATTTCAAAAAATTACACTAAGCACGAAAAAACTAAATAAAAGAATAAAAGCAGAGGTCTCGAATCCTCAGAATGTATCAGCGGGATCCACGTGCGCTTGAAACTCACCCTGTTCTTCAAACTCTTCTTCTCCCTCTGGGATAACTTTCTCCAAGAACTCTTCCTCACCTGTGGCACGAATGCTATGAGCCAAAGCCTAGAAGCAAAATGCTTTAACCTTATAACTAATCTCACGGCACAAAATTCACCACAACACATATCAAGCAGCACTTAAGCTCACTTTGAAGTCAAGGAGACAGACAAATTTATAGCAGGGTAGCAGATAAGACAATAAACATGCATATATGAGATGTCGTGTATACAATGCAGATGCCCAACCCAACATGCACCCAGATTTTAACAGGAATTCCACACTGGGAATCACCAGAGTAGACTTTTATGGGTATTTGATCACCAAAGCCATCATCGCGCCTCGTTGCGAATAATAAATGCTTTGCCTGGCTTCACACCACAGCTGTTTTACTCAATGGAAACGGTATGGGGTCCGCACCATACTCCAAGCCAACAAATTTAATAATCATACCATCCTCCAGGCTAACAAATTCAATAATCAATCAATCAGTCATATCAGACATGTAATAAGCGATTTGTCCCACCTTAAGATTCATGATGCCTTCGCTGGTGTCAACCCAAAATCTAAGCCATTAAAACCAAAATGTTAGCGACAAACCCATGGTGCCTAACAATATCCATTAACCATTTCAAACACCGGGGACACGCCTAGAGTGTATAAACCAAATTTTGTAACACCGGGGACATGCTGAGGGTGTAGAAGGGGAATTTATCCCAAAATATTTTTGAAAAATGGCAACCAGGAATGCCCTGGACTTAGAATCAAGAAAGACAAACTCAATAAAGCCCATCCTAACAACGATTTCTACAGATAGACTCCAATATGCCAAGATGCAAGTGACAATGTTCATAATGTGTACCATTGATCTCAAGTGCAACAATGGATAGCATGGCATCAACTAGCAAGGCAAAGTTCATGATATAACTCGCAAAGCATAAGGTACAAGTATATAAAGCACAAGCTACAATTCTCAAGATACAATTTAAACTTGATAGAATGAGTTCTAATCATCATACATTCACTTAAGAACACTAATTAACTAATTCAAATCAATCATCATATAAAACTCGGGTCTCATAGCAAAGGGTACTCAAATCACACAGCAATTTTTAAGGCCAAAATCGAGTATTAGATTAAAAGGGTTGACAAGGTTTTGGGGCGTCTAGACTTGGAATCAAATTATAATTTTTATACACCATTTAGATAAAAATATTTTCTACAACTATCATGTTTAACACTAAGGCCAAAACATAAAGCAAATGAGTGAATAAAGCATTCTAAGCGAAAACGGTTCAACACAAAAAGGGTCGACACAAAAATGAAAAAGGGTCGATACAAATCAACTGAGACTTCTTCAAAATTTTATAAAAAGTACGCCTCTGTTGGTCTTGATTTTGGGGTATCAGATCAAGTCCAAATAAGCCCATTTTTGAATATGTTTTAGTTTAACATGTCCCCTACAAGTTTCATGTTTAGGGCTAAGGGTAATTTTTTGGAACACGTTAGAGTTTTTGATCATTTAATAAAATAGGTTCTGTCAGTCATCAAAACTCAGCAGAGCTGGTTTTGGACAGAGGGTTTGAAACGATTTTGAGGTACCATCTGAGGCATCTAGGTCTAATATTTTTGGACAGCAAGTAGTTCAATATGTTAGCTACAATGTTCATGTAGAATACTTTTGGAATAGATCACTAAAAATAGGGATTTTGGGCTACATAAAAATATATGACAAAAGTATCCATTGAGAGATGAAACTCAACAGAGACTTTCAAAAGGGTTTTAACCTATAAAAACTCAATATTTTGTGCTCATTTGTGGTGGGTAGATAGATATATATGTTATCTATAACTTTTATGTTTTGACTAAAATTCGAATATCATTGCAAGCTAGGGGTTTCAGGTCGGTAGTGTTGACTGATCGAAAAACGACACACTTTGGTAAAATTGCAAGTTCTAACACCAAAATTTAAATATGGATATAAAGAGCATGCTTAGATCAAGTTTCTACGTTGACTTATGGCATTCCAATGTTCAGGGAAAAAACATCAAAGTTCTCAAAAATAAAATCCCTTTATGTTCAAGACTTCTACTTATGATATGTCAAGTTTTTGTTCCATTTCTTTCCATGCTTGGCTTTAGACATTAATATCAAGGTTCTAGCACACTTCTAAGTCATCAAACTCAAAAATAACAATACACAACATCTCATATCATCCATAAATACAACAGCCTCTAATTCTCAATTACGACGCCTTTTCGATTTATTTTTGGTTCTCGATATTTAAAGTGTTTAAAGAGATGAGTTTAGGGATATTTTGAGAGATATTAGACATAAGGTTTAGATATTTTACTTATTTGTTTGAAAGATCAAATGAGGGTGGATGATAGATTAGGACTTACCAACGGTTGAAGTTTGAGGATCTCCCTCCAGCACCAGGAGGCTAATTGCGGAATCATAACTGCCCAAAAAGATTTACCACGAAGTATATTAGATTTAATCCACATGCACCACAGGGACACATCACCCCCCATTAACAAGAACCAAATATGCTTGGCCACCGCAGCTTTATTCCACAGAACCAAGGATTTAATCCCAAGGCCACCCTCTTTACGAGGAACACACACCTCCTCCCAAGCGACTTTAGCACTAGATGACTTCATATTAGGACCACTCCATAAGAAAGCCCGAAGTAAACTCTCAACCTTACGAAGCACTTTCTTGGGGAGGGTAAATAAAGAGGACCAATAAACCTGCATGGAGAAAAGAATAAAGCCAATCAACTGGACTCTAGCAGCGTAAGAGAGAAACTTACTAGTCCAAACCTGGATCCTACCAGCAATCCTATCAATGAGAGGCTTACAATCCCGGTATGTAAGCTTGGTAGTATTAAGGGGAACCCCTAGATACCTAACAGGAAGCAAGCCCTCACGGAAACCAAGAACGTCTAAAATCTTCTGCTTCAAAACACTACCAACCCCAGAGAAATATATGTCACTTTTTTGGGGACTAGGGGAAAGACCAGACAGTCTCTGGAAATCATCCAGGACCTGCCGAATAACTCTAACAGAAGTAACCTCTGCCTTAGAGAAGACCATAAAGTCATCAGCAAAGCAGAGGTGAACAATCCTGTTCTTCCCACACCTCCAATGGTAGTTAAACGGAATCTTCTGCGTGTGCTTCTCAAACAGTCCAGCCAACACCTCCATAGCCATAACAAAGAGATAGGGGGATAAGGGATCCCCCTGCCGAAGACCTTTCCTATCCCGAAAGAAATCTTTTAGCTCACCATTGATACTGATGGAGAAGCTAGGGGAAGTAATACACTCATTGATCCAAGTAACCATTCTCTCCGGGAACCCCATGCACCTAAGAACCTCAATCATAAAGTCCCAACGCACATTATCATAAGCTTTCATGATGTCAACTTTAAGAGCACACATGGGACCACGACTTTGCTTATGATAATCCCTTAGGAGCTCCTAAGATAGGAAAATATTATTCGAAATCCTCCGCCCCTTAACAAAAGCTGATTGGGCAGGAGAAATAATCTCAACCAGAGAGTCCTTGATCCTATTAGTAATGATTTTAGAAATACATTTGTAGATAGTGTTGCAACAAGAAATAGGCCTGTACTCCTTAATGGAAGAAGGGTTAGGGACTTTAGGGATCAAGGCGATAAGGGTAGTGTTAATCTCCCGAATGATATAACCAGAATCAAAGAAACTTTTAATTGCCCTAGTGACATCCTGGCCCACTACGTCCCATGCATCTTTGAAAAAACCAGCCAAGTAACCATCCAGACCAAGGGCTTTGTTCATTTTAAGGGACCACATGGTAACACGGATCTCTTCCTCAGAGACATCTCTCATCATACTAGCAACACTTTGAGGAGACAACCTCTTAGTGATAAGCCCTTCTAAATCCCTTGCAGCATTTTCTACAATTTTTATAAAACACTAAATTACAGTTCACACCACTAAAAAACTTTAACTGCACTTTAAGCCATAATCTCAAGACCATCTTGCATTGAGCTCTTGCTATTAAATTCTTAACTCATCTTCTCACGTTAAGATTCCTGATACCCGCCAATTAAATTTAATTACTGACAATTTAATTTAATCAGCATCTTTAAAATTCCTTAAACCCTTCCGCTTAACTTATTTGACTGCCGGATAATCAAATCCACCTGCAGAGTTTAGTCTGGTCAAATCTTATAAACTTCCTTAAGGGGGTATCGTCAATCCCGAACTATCGAGACATGGATTTCGTTAATAATTAATATTCACCATATAATTAATACCACTACCCAACTCATTGGGGATATAGACCCATATAAGATCGCACCCTCTAATGAATCAAAACAACCAGTATTATATATACGCAAATAATTAATTATTTCAGGATTAAGAGTATAAACACTCTCATAATAACCTTAGGGTGTAAATTAATTTATATAGTCAGTATAAAATTAATTACTCCAATGTGTACCATTTAATACACACAAAGTGTACTAGTACAGAAAATCGAAACAATAGACAACGCTATTATCTGTTCTTTGTAATCAAGACATGCCTATTAAAACTCTGTACTACAGTCATACCGATGGTATGTCCATTTCTATCTAGACCAAGAACAATTACTTATATTCTGTAAGAACCTAAAATCTGATCTTCTGTGTGCAAGCCGTACTCTACTACACACCAGATTAAATACTGTACAGAATAAAGGACATCCATGCATAATATTAAAGAAAAATGATATTGCATACATTGCTCATTAAGATTCTCATAAAATAAAAAAATTAATTTTATTAAAATAAAATTAAATACTAAAACTAAATTAAATCCATAATTTTTAGTATACAACCCTGACAGATAGACCACTCGAGTGGTCCATCAAGCTGTCTGGCTCTGGATCTTTTTTCCAAAATCCTATTTTAAAGGTTTAAACTCCTACTCAATCAAGCATTCAAAGATTAAGATTTTATGAAAACTAAACATACAAAATAAACTCTAAAACTTCATTTTCATAACATGAGAGTTGCTCCAATAACATTACATTTATATTCAATCAAACTTACATTGCATTCTTTACATTCTTTCCAAACATACGTTACAAAACTTAATTAAAACTTTATTCAAACATGAGTCCCACTATCTTTGTCACAATAGATATTATACAAAACCTTTACATTTGAATTAAATATTACTTTCTAAATTCAAAACATTAACATTCTTCTTCCTTCTCCCTCATATGCTCCCAAGATCACCTCACCTTTTAGTTTTCTTCTTGGTGGTTCGCCTTTTTTTTGGGGGGGGTAATTAATTGTGACATAAAAAAGAAAAAATACATGTTTCCAAGGGGCATACCCCAGGTGATTACATTACTAACCAAACAAGACAAAAAAACACCATAAACCACTTGACCCCCACTTGGCAGCGGGAGAAACTAGCTAACAGAACAAATTCCACGCACAACCCACGTGGGGGAATAAACCAAAACCCTGCAGGGTAGAGCTACCAACCTGCAGGACCAAAAGACTATTTCTTCTTTTTCTTACCACTAGACTGCTTAGCCTGCTTACTCTCTACAGCAATCGGTATCCCCAAATCCTTATCCTCACTATTTTCCTCATCCAGCAGAGCTTGAAAGGAGTTTGACAAAGTTAAATCCACAGTAGGGGCAACAGAAGGCCCCTCAACCGCATCTATACTATTTTTCGTTAGCGTAACCCCTGACATGCACACAACTTCCAGATCGCCCCTACTCTGGTTGTCATAAGCTATATCCTTACTCTCAAAGGTTGCACATGGGCCACCAAAACAAGAAGTGGATGGGCCACCAAAACAAGAAGTGACAAATCCAGTTCCTACGACCTCCTTAGCGGAACCAAATCGAATATCTTCATCAGTGCCCACATTATTAGGAATGTATACTAAAAAGCCTTGCTTTTTAGGTTTTTTATTCTTGATCCCTGGCATATTAATGAGAAACATTTGAGATGTTTTTGCATTC
>JAULJZ010225348.1:0-17354 GCA_032270985.1 Heliamphora pulchella
GATGCACGTATCCGCTAGTTTTTTTTTTCCCTATTATGACCTGCTTAGATAACATACTTATTTGTTAATTTGCTTAGTGAAAAATAAGTCAATAAGTAAATAAATAATTTTGTTTGACTATTAATTAATTAATTTGTTTATTTAAATTATTTTTATTTATTTATTTATTAATTTATTTGCTTATTTTTTTATTTATTTAGCTTAACTAAATCACTTTATTTGGCTAAAATCTTACTTATTTTGGCTTATTGACTTATTTGATTATTTGTTTGTTTTTAGCTTATTTGACAAACTAAACGATGTGTCTTATTTGGCTACTTATAAACTAAATAAGTCAATAAATCATTTACCCAAACAAGACTTATAAAAAACGTCATGCTAACCATCAGGGGTGGATAATAGATTAGTAAAGATAATAAATTTTTAATATCAATACACTTTTAGATGTAAAATTTATTACTTTGACAAATATTAATACACTCTACACATGTATTATGGCCATATTTGGGTGGACATTGTTTATTTACTTATTAGTTTATTTGCTTATTAGCAAGTAAGTCAAATTCTATTTAAGTAAGGTCGTTTGGGTGGCTTGTGACTTATTTGTTTATTTGACTTATAAGTCACTTTGTTTGGTTTATAAGCTAGCTTATTTGGCTTATTTTGGTTTATTTGCTCACCCAAATGAGTTTATTTGGCTTATTTGATTATTTTCTTGTTTTTATTTTATTTAATTACCCAAACAACGTGACTTATTTTTTTATTTATAAATCAAATAAGCTATAAGCAAAATTATCCAAACGGAACCTATATACTTTTTACTTATTATTTACTTTAGACTCTAAATAACATAATCATTTTAAAAATTAAACGGGAATCAACTAACAATTCACTATGGCTTATTTAATGCCTAATGGATAAAATAATCGTTATATTTGTGGATATGTGTGTGTGTGTGTGTGTGTGTGTGTGTGTGTGTATAGTTGTTATAAGATTTTTAGTTGTTATAAGCAAATAGAAGTTTTAGGATAATATTCTGCTAAATTTTTTTGTAAACTAAATTATTAAAAAAAACAATTCTTTTATATTTTTTATGAATTTTTTTTGACAGTTGAACAGAAACTATGAAACTCAAAATCCCATTTGTCACAATGAAAATGAAAAATGCTAATAGTTGTTCCATGGACGATAAATAATAGAGAAAAATTTATAAATATTTATAAGAAGTATATTAATATTTATAAGAAGTATATTAATATTTATAAAATAATAGATTCTATCTCTAACATTATATTAATATTAGAAATTTTATAACTATTGAGTTAATTAACTATTACTTCATTTTACAAAAATGTACAAAAGATCTAGTCGTACTATTAATTTTCTTAAAATTTTAGTCTTATTTTTAAATTTATTTCTAACATGTGATAATTTGTTCCGGCATTACTAATTAATACTTAACGCAACAAAAAATTCTAGCCGTCTCTCCAATTAAACGGAATCCTAGCCGTATCTTCAACAAAAAACTCTAGTCGTCTTTTGTCGTCGGCCATCATCGTTCGATGGAGCACAACAGATCTGCTATTTATTATGCCTCCGAGGCTTTGCCGTGATTTATTGTCGACCATCCCTGTCGGAGTTTGAAGATTCTTCGAATAGAGGCCGTGATGGTGATGATGACAGTGGTTGTACAGAAGAGTGCTATTCAAAGGCGGCGATATGGGCGAGGTTTGAGAACGTTAGGGTTTTGGAGGGATTGAATCTAATGACGAAAGCAATCTAGAATTTGGCAAGAGACAACGATGAAAATTTTTTTAATTTTTTTGTTCATTACATATTTAACTGAGAAATTTCTTAGTACAAAAATTTTTTAAAAATTGAAAATTTTCTAAGTTTAAATTTATTGAGAAATTTCTCATATTAATATTTTTTATCAAGAAATGGGATAACGATTGGAAAGTTTTCTTTTTGTTAATTACGTGTTTTCTTTGTTCACACGTGCATTCAACTAAAAAAATTAATCAATACAATATTTTTTTTTATCAAAATAAGAGAATGACTGAGAAATTTCTCTTTTAACTATGAAATCTCGTAATTTTAGTAAACGAAGACGAAAACGGTGCCACAAAAAAAGGCGTTCGTCGTTGGTGAAGAGAATAAAAAGATGAAAACGACGTCAGAAAAAAAGCAGCTCGTCGTCAACGAAGTGAAGAAAAAGATAAAGACGGTGAAGAAAAGAAGTTTATCGTTGGTGAAGAAAAGAAGAAGACGAAGACGGTGTTGGAGAAGGAGTCATCAGCGTCGACTCCGAAAAAGAAAAAAAAAGATCGATGACGAGGGTTAGAGCTTTAATGTTAATTAGTTGTTGCTTAAATGTAATTAAAGAACATATTAAGTATAGCAATAAAAAAATATAACTTAATTTTAAAAAAATTAAATAAAAATAATTTTTCTACAAAATCTAAATACAAGACCCTATTTAAACACCCTTAAATTAGTAACCATCGCCTGATAAATTGTGATTGCATCTAATGGGCGGTAGTTGCATGATGTATGAAAAATCGTAGGGATGCACTTTAGCCGCCAGCTGTTTTGATGTAAAGGAAGTGAGCGCACCAGATCATTTGTACAATTGATCCAGCTCCTCTCCGGCAGACGTTTGACTTGGAAACCTAAGGATCTTTGATTTTTTCGACTATTTTTATGAATAATTACTATGATCCCGTTTGTGCAAATAGCTTATTTATTTATTTATTTATTATAAAATAAGTAAAAACATAAATAAATAAGTTAGTTTGGGATACTTGACTTTTAAGTAGCTTGAAAAATTTCGTTTACCGACTGATTTGCATTAATTAATTTTTTAAATAAGCTAAACGTTGCAAAAAATTTAAATCAATCAATCACCCAAGCAAAAAATAAAAACAACCACAATCACACACGAGACGGTGATTTTAACGTAAAAAATCTTAAATCGAGTAAAAATCACGAGATCACACCGAATCTAGGAGATCAAATACTATAAAAATGCTAATTATTAAGAAATCTTACAACCCCGACGTTGTACCCACAACTAATGGTAGTAAGTCTATCTTTGCTGAATTCACGTGCATCAACTCCTGTGCTTGACCGCCGCTGGAACCTACCACCGGATTTCAATGGTGACAGACTTCTCCACCAGACTTTAATACTTGAGAATCCTCTCAAGCGACTCCACGAATCCAAACTGATTGTTGAAGTTTTGATTGACTTAATGATTGGCTTGAATGAGTGGAAGCTAATGAATCATCAAGTTGTTGTAAACTAGTTTGCGAGCATATAGACTAATTTGTGCGTATGTAGACTACATTGCGAGTATGATAGAATAATATCAAGAACTTTATATGGTAGCTAGGTTTTCACAATATAATAATGAGGCGCGCATAACAAGTAACCATAACTTCCTATATAGAGGAAACTTTCAAAACCCTCGCTACTGCTGTTCTTTAAAACCAGTCTCGCCGAGAACCGCTCGATCGGTCTATTCACCGCTCGAGAGGTGAAGTCTGTAGTGCAGTAATTTTTTGTTGCAAACTAAGATATCGAGACATATTATTTATCCTTTGCTGGACCGCTCGATCGGTCTATCGAGTGGTCTGACACCAATTGCTGTATTTTGATATTTTTAGCTTCATTTCTTACTCCGCTGCAAAATAAAAATATACATCACATTGATCAAGTGTCAAATATCACATAATAACATATAAATAAATTAAATAAACATTTGTTACAGATTTGCCAAACATAAAACGAATTAGATTAAGGCCAAAATCCGTAACATAGCTTAAATGGCTTATTTGCTTATTATAAAATAAGTAAATCCGTTTAGGATAATCTTAACTTAAATCTTGCATATTTAGCTTATTGGCTTATTTGTTTATTGATTTTTTTATTTATAAACTTGAATTTTACTTATTTGACTACTCAAACAAAATTGTTTATTTGAGACTAAATTAGCCAAATAAGCAATTTGCCCAAACGAGGCATAGATTTAAATTATTACTATTTCAAGGGTGTTCGGAAAAGTTTTTTACTTTTGCTTTTAACTCTCTGCTACTTACTTTAGTTATAAGTTATAATCTAATTTAAATACTCACAATTTCTGTTATAATTTTTAATTACTTTTTATTCTATTACAAATACGTGCTACAATTTTTACTAAACACTCACAACTTTTATTACAAATTACAATATATAAGCCATTAACACTAGTATTTCCAAACACCATCCTTGGTATTATAAATTAAATTATTAGAAACAATAACTTTGACTTGAAAAATATTTAGTGGAGAACAAAAAAATTAAAGATAAATAGTATATCATTTAGCCTCATTTGGCAATCGATTTAAAATTGAGTTTTTTTATCCTTTTGTTTAAAGCAAAAAAAAAAGGCAAAAAGGCTAATTTGAAAACTCAAAAACTTTTAGACTTTTTATTTTTTTATCCTTTCATATAAAATAGTTTTATATATTTTTTTAGAAATATTATAACTTTTATTATATAGATTTATTTTTTATAAAAAAAAATTATATTTTTAAAATTTACTCGTCAAAATTTATCAACGAAGATCAATATTAAATATAAAATTATGTACAAATAAATTTAAAAAATTATAATAATTCTTTTCTAATTTAGAGCTCTTTTGAGCATTAGGCGATTGTTTGCCATTTTTAAGATTTGAGCAGTAAGCAATTGTTTGAGCTGTAGGCAATTGTTTGACATGTTTTGATAGATTTTTTTTTTGGTCTATTTTTAGCCATTTATTAAGAATTAAATAGAAAATTATTTTGACAAAAAAGTAACTTGATTGTTACTTTAAAAAACATAGACAAAAATATTTTGGCATTAAACTGTTTGAATGGAAAGTTAATAAAAAAATGTTGAATATTATTTTGGAACATTTTTTTTAGGTAGAATGAAAATTGTTTTTCTCTTTATAAAAACTAATAACTATTTTTTTTTTGTCATTTTTTTCTGTTTGAAAACCCTTTGGGAAAAATTAGTTTAAAATAGTTTTTCTTTGAAAATAAGAAAGAAATATTAACATTTCACACGATTTTATATATATATATATATATACTAAAATAAAAATGCAAACAGTACAATAAAAAGGACGCAGATTTTTAGGTGGGGAAGGAGAACAGCATTTGTTGTCTTCGCGTGAATAACTATGAGTAATTATTCAGTGCTCTTAGAATTTTATGTAGTAAGTTTATACGATGTTTTTATTTAATAAAATAATAATAAATTTTATGATAGAGACATGATAACTCATTTTCGTTAAGTAATTGAGAAAACAAAGATTATAATTATTTATTTACCAAAAATTTTATATAATATCACTTACATAATATTTTTAAAGCATTTAATAATTTTCCGAATAACTACTGACAAAAGAATTGACGTCAAATGGTGACAAATTGGTCCACCCGATGGTAAATAAATCCTTCGCTTATTGAGACGAATTGTAGAGTAACATGTTTCTCTACCATACTATCACTATTATTAAGCCCCAATTAGTAATTATCTTAAAAGTTATTTTTTTTATTATTTATTTTTAGTTAAAAAATTAAATTAAATTTAAAATAAATTATTTGAAAACTTAACTTTCACGCTAGTTTTTTATTAAGTTGGTTATTTGGGTAAAAAATTAATTTTTTTACTTTTTGTTTTAAGTTGACAATTTTATTCTTTTATCTATTTGATATTAGAAATTATGTATAATTGGTAGTGATAGTAAATTTTTTATGAATAAAATGTATTATTGTATTTTAAAAGTGGTAAGAGTTTGATTTAAATATTTTGAGAGTTTATATTTTAATTTGACTTTTTAACTTTTTAACTTTTTTATTTTTTTGCCAAAATAAATAAAATTAACTTTTTTACATTTTTAGCTAAAAAACCAAATAAGCTAAGTTGCCAATCAAGGCCTTATTATGGATGTGTTCCCAATGTCCACTTCATTTGCTTTTATTCTCTACCACATGGTGATAGGGCCACACCATTCTCAGAATTTTTCTCTCTATTTGGTGCATCACTCTTCCTCCCCACCATATTGCTTCCTACACCATGGCTTCTATTACATTACCACTCTTATTCTCTTTTTTGCTCCTCTGCTCCTCCTACAATCCTTATTTTTGGAACTTTAAGATTTTTTCAGAGTGATTTTTTTTTTAAAGCAGCAAATTTCTTTTTAAAAAGCAATGATTGCTGGTTGAGACTTTGAAAGCAACATGAGTGTACAGTTAACTGTAATAGTTGTTTTTACATTTTTAACCCTTTAACTTTTTAAGAAAAAAAACATGAATAATGAAAATTTCAAATTGTTTTGGGAGTATTTTTGATAATTAAAAAAGTCGCAAAAAGCCTTACCAAGTCGAGGGTTTTCTTATTATAGTAGTCTAAATTTGAGAGGGCTATTATCCCTCTCTATCTTCCTCATTTTTTGAAAATACTGCATAAGTTTTATATCTTATTTTGGAAATATGACTGCAATACATAATAAAATGTTCGTTAAATTTTAAAAAATTCTTTACTAACCTTTTATTTAGTAAACATTTCATAATATATCGAGATAATTTCTTAATAAAGTCTCACATCGATTCTTTTGATTTAATTTTTTGAACGTGTATAAGAGGTGCATATTCCCTAAAAGTTATATATATCAAATTAGGTAAAATCTTAATTTATTGATGAAATTATACTAAACCAATTAAACAATCTAAAATGGGGGTCTAAGTAATTTCTACTTTATTAGGTTTTTACATAATTAAACTTTTATTATTTCAAAATAAAAATAAAATTTTAATTAAAATTTTAAATATTTTCAATAATCAATCAATAAAATAATTTAAATAAACAAATATTTTTCGACATAAAAGAAAGAACCGTTGGCTCATCAGGTTTTTTCTTTTATTTATATAGCATTTAATGGTGGTGTTTGCCATTACTAAAACTGATAGATTATAGATTATAGCTTGTAATAAATGTTGTGAGTGTTTGGTAAAGATTGTAACTTGCAAGTAAAATAGAATAAACAATTGTTAGAAATTATAGCATAAGTTATAAATTTTTAAAAAAATTTATGATTTATAACTAAAATTAATAAGAAAAAACTAAAAATTACTACTAGTAGCTTTGTCAAACACCAAAAATGGCTTTTTATTGTCTTTGTGCATTATGAGTTTTCGGTTACCTAGAATGAGAGTCAAACCTTTTATTAAATTTATTATTTTTTGTCATAATTTGTGTAACCGATTGGACAATGACTCATTTGGCTCTTAATGTCTTATAATTGCATATTATTTTCTTTAAATTAATTGAAATAATGGGCTTTTGAATGGCTTGTACCATTTTGCCTTATAAAGTTAAAGAAATTTTGAGAGCTTTTGAGGAGATCAAAATGTTGGAAATATTGCACTTCACTTTATACATGTGGAGAGTGAGCCTTATTCTTTTCATACAAAAATACTTCTTATAACCCATATTAAGGGGGTATTTGGGAATACTATTGTTAGTAATTTTTAATTTTCAACTACTAATTTAAGTTATAAATTATAAATTTTTTCAAACATTCACAAGTACTTCTGCTACAATTTATAATTATTTTTTCTTGTATTACAGTTATAAGGTATAATTTTTACCAAACACTTACAACTTCTACTACAAATTACAATCTATGAACTACTAGCAGTAGTTTTGTCAAACTCTATCTTGGCATTTTTATGGTAAGAATATTATATATTTATATTATGTAATTTTGGGTTCGACATTGGGATGATCATATGAGTTGCTTATGACATGTTCACAATTCCAATTATATGCTTGTGAAAAAATAACAGTTAAATTTTAAAGAATATGATGTCAATATATAACTTGTTGCAGCGAGTCGCGTACTCCAAATGACATAAACTTACTTTTAAGGATGGTAAAATTCTTTTGAGCAAGGCATCTCCGGTGGTTAAGGGATCCTTTGACCTGCTCATCAATTTGGGTTTCAATCTCGGCTCTCTCATTCTCAAATCAAAAAAAAAACAAGAATGGTAAAAATTTTTATGACTCTATCGATAAATCTTCCTTTTCTTATTTTATCTACATAATTATTTGTTATTTTTAAAATAATATTTTGTTCATCTCTTTTTTTCGACAATACTTAATGTAGTAATTTGTTAAAAACTAACATAATATATTTTTTTCACTCATATTTTAGGCCATGTGGAATAAATTTTCTAATTCTGCTTACAGCAACAATTTTCTTAGGCGACATTCTTCCTATTGGTATCACCCTGACCTATCTTTCACTTAATTTAAAATAAAATTTTATAAAATTACATATTTGCTAAATGCTAAACGCGTTTTCTTTTTCTTCTAATAAGTTATTTTTTCTCTCTCTTATAATTCTGATGTTAATATTTTTAAAATTACTTTTGTTCCTCCAAATTATGCGGGTCGTACAGACCAACAGAGAGCATCGACGATACGGGATGGATAATATTTTCAAAAGTAATTATTGGATAGTTTTAAAATATATTATTACACGACAATACTTAAGTTATTCTCTTATGACACGATTGGTAACTAGTTTAAAAATTAATTTTTTTTATTTTTTTATATTTTTAATCAAAAAATTAAATTAAATTTAAAATAAGTTTTTTGATAATTTAACTTTTAAATTAGCTTTTTAAAGTTAATTATTTGAATAAAAAGTTATTTTTTTTGCTTTTTATTCAAAATGAACAATTTTACTCTCTTATATATTTAAAATTAATAGTTACATGTATTTGTTAGTAATAGTAAATAAGTTACGAATAAAGAATATTATTGTATTTTAAAAATGATGAGAGTTTGAATAAAATATTTTGAGAATTTGTATTTTGATTTAACTTTTTAATTTTTTGAACTTTTTATTTTTTTTTTAAACAGACAATCTTAATTTTTTGACATTTTTTAGTCAAAAAGTAAATAAATTAAGGTTTTTAATCAGAGCTTTATTTAATAACGTAACAAAAAAATATGTTAAATGTAACAATATAATTCAATTTTATTAAGTAAATAAAAATTTAAAATAATACATTAAATATTTTATATAAATACGAGAAGTATCTAATTATTTGCCATTGTCCATGATGATTGATGCGGACAACGTAACTGTAGATAATGAAGTGGAGGTGGACTGACATTTTGGCACCGACATCCCATGCGTTTTGCTAAAATAATGGCCCGCTTTGGTTGTTATCTTAAAAATAATTTTGCAAAATTTGCCTTAATTAAAATTTATTGTTAAGAAATTACAAAATATTCATGATTTTTATATCTTATTTATTATTTGGGATCATTTATGATTATTGAGATTATCAAAAAGTTAAAATATAGGACATAAAATTAATTTTGTTATTTCATAATTTTCATATCGGCTTATAATTGAGGTATTTAGGAATATTATTATTAGTAATTTTTAATTTTTTACTATTAATTTTAATTATAAATTATAATTTTTTTTAAATACTTATAATTTATGTTACAATTTATAACTATTTTATTTTCTATTTTAATTACAAATTATAATTTTTATTAAATACTCACAATTTCAATTACAAATTACACTTAATAAGTTACTAATAATAACTTCACTAAATACTACCAATATTTTCTTGGGATTATTTTGAACCTCCCAATTTGTTTCTGCCAAAAAAATGCAGAAATAATGGGTGTTTTTTAAATCTAACTAAATAAGGTCATTTCAACAAAGTATAATTTTTTTTTTCTTCAAAAACACAACTTTAAAAATCATTCAAAGAGTTAAATCAAATAGATGTGGGAGTGTTTGTTGCAGGTAAAATTATAAATTATAAATTTATAATTTATAATTAAAAAAATATTATTATAATTTTAATTAGAAGTTGTAAATATTTTTTAACGTTATAAATTTATAATTTAAAATAATACAAACTTTTATTTATTAATTTTTAAAAAGTATTAATAAAAATTACAGGTATGCTTATTTAAGATTTTTTAATTTTTAGATGAATTATAAATTAAAAAGCTGTAATTTAAACAATAACAAAATCTCCGCTCACTCCGATGTAACTTTTTCGTAAATTCACTTTATTTTATTTATTTTTTATTTTTTACATTTATCACCCAAAATCTACTTTCGCAATCTTATTTTATTTTTCCAAATTTATTTAATCTAAAATTGTAATTATATTTAATTTAACTTTATATTATATATACATATATCTATACGATTTTTAGAAGGTAACACGTAAATTTAGTTTATTGAAGTCAGTCAAATATATTTTTTTTAAATACACCTTTTATGCTATTTTTATTCTCAAAAGACAACACACTAATTTTGTTTCTGGAAGCTAGCCAAGTATTTTCTTTTCTAGATATACCTTTATAATAATTTAAATTGTAAAAATTAATAATTTATAGGAGTCGGAAGATTTGGCCAAAGAAAGTGATAGCCGTATAAATTTGTTCTCATGGTGTTATTTTTTTTCAATAAAACGCGACTTGTTCAAATTCTCTATATTGTGAATTATTTTTATTATGTAGTTATTTTCTTAAATATTTTTATAATATAACTAATATATATATATATATATATATATATGACGCACGCATATTTGGTGATCTACGAGCACGATTTACGTGTGTCAAAAAGTATTTGGGGGCCCCACACTTTTAAATGAGTAATTATTGGTACTGTCAAAACAATGAAGAGTCTCAAAACATTGAAGAAGTTTATGCAGTTAGAAAATATACAAAGAATTTTACTTTAAAAAATGACGCATAGAATGTAAATTAAAATTTATTAAGATATGTATTATATTTTATATACGTAAATTTTGATTATTTATTTTCAAATTTAAATAGTTTTTTGGGTATTTTTTTTTTTTGGGTATACTTAGGATGCTAAGTAAATTTTGATCACTCACTTTAAATTTTGGATAATTTATTTAACTAGTTTTTTCCAAGTTCCTAACATTATTGCAAAAATAAAATAAAATATTACATTGCATTTTTTATATGGTACTGCTTATACTTACTGGCAAAAAAAAATTAGGTGGAGTAATGAGAGTCTACCTTTGTTAAATAGTAAAAAATAAAGACTAATTTACTTAGCGTGAATTAAATATTTTATTTATTAAAAGTATTAAATAAACAATAAAGAATAATAGTACTCTAAAGGTCAGATTGTCTATCGAATTTGACCGTAGTATTGAATTTAAATTGTGGTGGCTTTAAAAAATTATGTGTTTGGTGCATCAAAAATAGATGGATATGCAATCAATGATGGAGATATATGAAGAAATGGATTCACATTTTATCAAAAATGGTGTCTCTCTCTCTCTCTCCCTCTCAAACACTGTTTTTTAGGGTTTCAATTAATCCATCTATTTTTCAGTTAAATTTTGTTTTTTTTTTGGATATGCAATTTCATTAACAATTCTGCCATTTTGGTTGAGCCAGAGTGTAACATTATATTAGACATATAATATTCAGGGCAAATGCATATGTAAAATTATCTTTTGTCTTTTAAAAAAAATACATATAGCATCCATTTATATCCTATCAAACAAAGATGATATAAAATATCCCTTAGTATTATATATCTAAATTATATCCGTTGTATTTCATATATTCTAATGATGTTTGACATTACTGAAATTAATAATTTATAGATTGTACCTTATAGACTGTAGTAGAAATTGTGAGTGTTTAGTAAAAATTACAGCTTATAGTTGAAATAGCAGAAAAAGTAATAAAGTTGTGAATTTTTTGAAAAAAACATATAACTTATAAATAAAATTAGTAGTAAAAAATTAAAATATACTAACAATAATTCTTTCAAACGCCCATATATATATATATATATTAGTTTATTTTTAGACAATTAAACATGATTTAAATACTTAATAATTTTTTAAAATCAGAATTATGTGAGTTCTAAAAAGTCAAAAAAAAAAAAAAAAGGACGAGTTGGACATGCACACCCAACTATCTTCTCAGGAAGGTGGAATGGCTGGCACTTGGTCAGCTTTACGCGTGAATTATGGCTGGCGATTGATTAGATTCCCTCGTGAGCGGGGTTGATAAGTTTGTCTTTGGTTTAGTTTTTTTTTCTTTTGGTAGGTTTTTGATTTTTTAATTTTTTTATAAAAAATAAATATAAAAAAATTAATTAATTATAATAGAAGATTAAACAAATGAGTTTTTTTTTAAGAGAACTCGTAGATAGAACAATTGGTATAATAGTTGCCAACTATCGAAGGTAATTAAAGAAGATGGGTGAAAACGCCCAAAATGATGATTGATGATAGCGATGGTGTTTGATAACGATGGAGGAAAGTGACAGCTAGAAATATAAGGTGGCACATTTTAGTTAGCAAAGGTGCCATTCGGTGAGTGGAGGTGCCATTCTTACGAGTATGTCTCTATCTCTCAAAGTACATAACTCAGTGCATCGAGTTAACTTATAACATCATATCCTTAGAATTTAATTGTTGCTTTTTTTTTTTATATAAGTGCACTCCCAAATATGAAAATATAAAAAACAACTCTATTAATCGTTCCGAAATTAAACCAAAACTTAATAGTAAGTACCAACATAACATTTTTAAATCAAAACACATCATTTTCTAGAGAAATTTCTACACAAAAAAAACGTACCCACGAGGGAGGTGATGTGTGAAGGTGCAGCCGATGGGAAGTGTTTGGTGGAGGCAATGAACGGTCGAGGGAGGTGATGTGTGAAGGTGCAACCGATGGGAAGTGTTTGGTGGAGGCGATGAACGGTGGAGACGAGGTGGTGGTCGAGAGGGTAGTCAAGGTTGTGGTCAAAGGTGATGGCAAAAAATATTTATTATTAATGGTAGCAAGAAGTAAAAATGATCGAAAATAATGAATGAGAGAGATGAAAATTAGAAGTTGTTTGCAAAACAAGATATATTTTTCACTTTTTAAGAATTTAATAAAATTTTAAAACTGTTTATATTTTTAGATAATAAAAATAATTATCAAACGTGTTTTTTTATAATTTACAAAAATCTCAAAATAAAAAAAATAAAAAAACGTAAATATTTCCAAAGGGGGCATTATTGTTTTGTTTCAATTGAAGTTGAATTCAATTCAACTCTTCTGAGGTTGGCTCATTACAGAAAATTAACAATAAATAAGAAAATTGGGGTAAGCTTAATAGGGGTGTTCATATCGTTTGATTTGATTTTGAATTAAACTAAAAATTAAATTATTTAAATAGTTTTAAAAGTTTAAAAATTGAAATTAAGTGGTATGTATCATGAAATAGAAGTAAACCAATAAATAACATTTTGAATTCCATTTCAAACTACCAGATATGAGAATATGTACTTATTCCCTAATATGTGTTAAAAATGTACATTTTATGTGAGGGAGAAAATCCTCCCTTCCAGAAAATATATAAAAAAAATTTCAACCAATCGTCTTTTGCCATCTCATCCTAGCAGAGATGGGACATTTCACTCTATGTTTTTATCTCTCTCTCTCTATATATGTTATATATATGTATATATATCCCTCTCTCAATTGAGAGAACGGACTTGCACCTTTCAACATTTGAGTTTTCTCTCGATTAAAAACGAAGTTAACTTGGGCGTTGGAGTCCTTTCTTTCGACTACCGGTCGGAAGTTTGTTTTGCATGATCCTAGTGAACAGAACACACAAGAGCATGTAGTTATCTTTTTCGTTGGACATCTTCGTTCAACCTAACAAAATAAATATAATTTATAGGACACTTTCATACAATTTATTTGGTCATTTTTTATTATTTTTTTGTCTTTTGTTGATATCATTTTATTTTATCACTTGTTTAATAATATTATAAAGAGAGATTCAGTTATATTTTATTCATTTATTGTTTTTTTATTAATTACTAATAATTTATAAATTATATAACATTCCGATGTTATGAAAAAAAGATAAATAATAGAAGACAATAAATAAAGAAAAAGAGAAAATATAAAATAACATAACATAACTTAAAAATAAAAATAGATAACAAATCTGTTCAATTTCTTGTTATTTTTTTAAGCTTCATTCGTGAAAGATTCACACAAAAACAATTTTTAATTATTTAGAGCCAAAACCAATCCATTTACTTAAAAAAAAAAAGACTAAATCAAACTATGCAATTTGAATCGATCCAAATTAATTTACCGATTTTATCAATTTTTTTAACACCTGTACAGCTTAGTTCATGGGGGCTCGTTATTTCAATTAATCCCCATTTTTAGAGAAATTTTAAAAATAAAAAATCCGATTATTTTTTGTCTCAAAAAAAGATGATTATGGTTTTGTCGGATAGGAAATAGGGATTAAGCCATCCATATATTTTTTAATTCACCATTTGTTTGTTGGATTATGATTACCAATTAAATAAGTTATATCAAACATGTAAACTTAATACAAAATAAATAATATCACGGAAATAGCGAGATTAATGGTATAAAATATTTTGAATTATGTTTTTACTAAATTCAACTATTAAAAATAATTATATTTGAGAAAGTCTCTAGCCTAACTGGTCGGGCCCTCACTCAATCGGGTTCAAATCCCGGCAACTCTCTCTCCCCCTTATAATAATAATAAAAATAATTATTATATCTCATTATTCAATAAATTATCGTACATCATGTTGAAATTTTTTGAAAACATTGTTCAATGGCTATTTTATTTCAAAATTAAATCCTATAAATTAATTTAACTGTCATTTCAAATTAAGTGACATCCATTACCTTAGTGGCTCTCCGAATTCTATAAATATAACATGTTCACGAAATCAAAACAAATTTCCTTACAGGTCCTATTTGGGCTAAATTGGAGAGATCTTTCTTATTTTTACTTTTTAATTTTTTTTTTCATTTTTGACTAAAAAATTTTGAATTTTTTGAATCTGTCCAATGAGATGAACCAAAAAAAGTAAAAGAATTTGAGGAAAGACGAAAAAAACCCAGTAAAGATAAAAATAAGCAACAATAAATACTAAATTATTAGCATATTTTAACTTGTTTTTGCCTTTTTTATACTTTTTTTTTGTATTTTGAAAAAAAAAAATTATTTTTTCGGCTCATCTCGATGAGAAGAGTAAAAAATTATATTTGTTTAACTAAATAATAAAAAAATTTAATAAAAAATAAAACAAATAAATAATTATCCCAAACAAGCTCATTGTGAGATCTGAATTATTTTGGAGCAATATTTGTTTCTCACTATCTACACTAGCGAAAACGAATATAACTTTAGGACGACATTTTCGACTTGCCTCTTTACATCGTGGATGCTACTCTCTGCCCATAGATTTTTTACTTATTATTGGTTAAAGCCCTGTTTGGGTCTTAAGATGTCTAAAAAACTAGTTTTTTTAAAAAAAAAATTCGTTTTTTTAGAAGAAGAGAAATAAAAAAGTCGGATTGTGTGAAATAATTTTTTAAAATAACTTTTTTATTTTTTTATTAAAAAATCTAAGATGTCTTTGATGTGTTTTTATAGGTTATAGTGTTTGAAAATTGACATAATTTTTTTTTTGTGAAAAGAATTAACTTTTTAATTAAAAGTACTATAGTCATTTTACTAAAAAAAAGTTAAGCCGTTTACGATTTGTATAAAATTTTTTCTTTGGAAAAAAAACAAGTAAAAAAAGTTAAGGTGTTTTTAGAGATACCAAATATCAAAAACTTAAAAAATATTATTATTATTTTTTTATTTACAAAAGGCCAACTTTTAAGAAAAACCAAACAGGAATTAACTCTAATTGAAATGACATTATAGTCTTTATTCAACTCTCGTAAGTAATACTTTTCATAGTTTAGTGGTATTAAAAATAAGTAAAATTTTTAATATTACTTATTTTTTATATCTTATTTATTCTCGTTCATATTACCAAATTCAGTTGGTGATCATAGACCTCGTTGGGTATCTCGGCTTAAAGTTTAATTTTTTTAAAAACAAAAAACCACTTTAAGCAAAAAAAATGAAAAAGAGTTGGTTTATTTAAACTTTTAACATTGATCTTATAATATCTTAAAAATATTTTGGAATACCACTTTTAATAAAATTAAAAATGTGGGACTTCAGCCATTAGAAATTGTTGTCTAGAATCAAATAAAAGATGAAATGTTTATAAGAAATTTATCACCAATTCTTATTTTATAATTTTTATATAATTTCATATTTAATATGTATTGTATGATAAATCTCAATGAGTAAGTTTTAAAAATATAATATTTATAAAAAAGTAACGTGTATAATAAAAATTATAATATTTTTAAAAAATATATAAAATTATTTATGCTTAATTAGTAAAAAACTAAAAGCCTTTAAGAAAAAATGTTAAAAGCAAAAGTTAACCAAAAAAACATTAAAATTCGATTAACTTTTGCCTTTGGTATTAAAATTCGTAATCATAAAAATAAGAAATTAATATTCGTGCTTAATGAAGAAATTATAAAGAACTTTTATATATATTTAATAGAATTAACCCTTGCCCGCTCCAAGCGATTTTATTTTATTTTTAATAAGTAAACGATCAACATTTTACCAAAAAAAGACAAATTTTAATACACTGGTAGGGATCATATATCATTCCTGATATAGGGTATCATTAATTATTCAGCCCCGTTTGGTAACCGGTTTAAAGTTGAATTTTGAATTTTTTACTTAAAATTTAAAAGGTTAAAAAAATTTATTTTTTAACTCAAAGGCTTTTAGCCTTTTTTTTCTTTTTACATAATTTTTTTATATTTTTTAAAAATATCATACATATCTATTTTTTATAAAAATTATATTTTTAAAATTTACTTGTCAAAATTTATCAAAGAAGGTCAATATTGAATATAAAATTATTTAACAATAAATTTTAAAAGATTATAATAATTTTAAACAAAACTTTTTTACCTTTTGGCTTAAAATTATTTTAAACTTTTGACTTAAAAGCCACTCATATCCCAACTAGTTGAACTTTTTAACTTAAAGTGACTTAAAACTAAAAAATCGACTTAAAATTAATTTGCCAAACGAACTCTTAATAATAAATTACTTGGCTTCAATAAAACTCTACTATTTCAACGTTGAAATAGGAAGTATAGCTATTTAGGTCGTATTTTGCGTATCTAAAATTAGTACCTTATTTATTATAGTTTGTAATAAAAATTATGAATATTTAATAAAAATTGTAACTTATAATTGAAATAAAAAAAATAGTTATAAATTGTAATAAAAGTTATACGAATTTAAATTTTTTTATAATTTATAGTTAAAATTAGTAGCAGAA
>JAULJZ010225359.1:0-17353 GCA_032270985.1 Heliamphora pulchella
CCTCCACTGTTGGTGTTGACACCTTTTCTATATATGCCGGCACCTTCGCTGGCTGTGTTGAACTCTTTTCCTTTGGTCGTGTTGGGGCCTTAAGGGTTTCTTTTGGTCGTGTTGGGCGTGTGTGGGTCCGTGTTGGCCTTGTTGGGCATGTGTGGGTTCGTGTTGGCCGTGTTGGGCGTGTTGGCCGTGTGTGGGTTCATGTTGGCCATGTTGGGCATGTGCGGGTTCGTGTTGGTCGTGTTGGGGGTTGATGTGTTGGTGGTTGGGTCCTTGATTTTCAACTGTATTCAGTTGATTGATATATGGGATTAGTCAACTGAAATACTGTTGGATTTTTTCAGGGTTCTGTTGGTTGTGTTGTGGCTTTGGGGGTCGTGTCGTGGCCTCGGGTGTTTGTTAGATGTCGTCATCGGGGTTAACGTGCATGGTTAGATGGGGGTGTGATGCACGGTTAGGTGCGTGCTGTTTGTTCCTCGGTGGGTACGGGGTGCATTTGGGCCCGTGGTTCTTGTTGGGAAAAGGTGTTGGTTGTGAAAACTGGGGTTTTATGGTTTGGTGTTGGTCTTCGAGTTAGGCTTGATTTTGTGGGTTGTTGGTTGTCCATGTGAGTGGATGTCGGGTTATTTGGCGGGTGGCGTCATGATGTGAAGTTATATATGGCTATGTGCGTTTATAACTGGCTTTGTGCATTTATAACTTTAGTTTATTTATGTACGGATTATGTAGATGAATTCCATGGTTTTGATGTCGTTACATGTAACGTAGTTTTATGCTTTAAAACTCAGAGTTTTATGCCGTTACATGAATTCCATGTTGTGTGTGTTGCACGGGTTGTGTGCGTGGTGTGTGTTGCACGGGTTGCGTGCGTGGTGAGTGTTTCACGGGTTGCGTGCATTGCGTGTGTTGCATGGGTTGCATGCACGGGTAGCATGTGTTGCGTTTTGTGGGATGCATGTGTTGAGTTGCATGGGTGGCATGCGTTGCGTGGGTTATGCATGTTAGCTCTGGCTAACGATACGTTCGGTAGGGCTGAGGTCCTTCAGTTAAAATCCGAGAAGATGCGTTGGGGTTGCGGTCCTTCGGTGAAAGTCCGATAAGATCCTTTGGAGCTGAGGTCCTTCTGTAAAAGTCCGAGAAGGTGCGTTTGTTGGGGCTGAGGTCCTTCGGGGGGGACCCGAGAAGGTGCATTAGACGGGGGCTGCGGTCCTTCAGTGAAACTCCAAGAAGATACATGGATTGCATGAAATGTATATTAGGACGGATAAACCAATTTTTAAACTATTGTTTATAACCTGAGGGAGTCGTAACACAAAAGAATCGTTTTCAAGGCTCTTGTGAGTCAAAAATGATTTTTATCCTCACTTTCCCATTGCTTGTGAAAATTGTTTTAATGGCTTAAAAGAGAGTCAAAAATTGCACCTCGTTTTTCTAGCATGTTTAGCATATATTTCATACTTGTCTAGTTTCTGTTGAGCTTTGGCTCATGGTGCGAGATTTGAAATGTTTTTCAGGTACCAATCACGTAGGTTGATTCGGGGTTGCTGGAGAGGTGGAAGATTTGTAGTCTTCTTTTTTGTTCTTGCTGTGTCATGTATGTTTACATGTTTTTCCGGTGTTGGAGCCGTGTAATATAAGCCTTTTGGCGATTATATTTAATACATATATGTTTTACCTTGTGAGTAAATATCGGGTTGGGTTTGTATATGGTTGTTTATGGGTGTTTCACATGACCTGGATTTGGGGCGTGACACAAGCGTTGTTCGAGACACCAAACCCAACAATCTCCACTTTGGCTTGAATTTTTTGACCATCTTGAAGATCTATCGACTGTCACGTCCTGCACCCCTTTCACGGGTATAGGTGCTTCACCCTCTCTGATCTTCAACCTGAATAGACTTGGACCAAATCCAAGCCACACTTGAATTTAACCATCTTATAATCAGTAGTCTTCTCGCTCTTAGACAATCTTCTGAACACCAAACTCTCAGTCTTCTATGAAAACTCTACTTTTTTTGACACTGTTACTTTCCCCTAAACTATGCCTATCCTACTTATAGCTTTCTTCTAAGACAAATGTTCTCTACTTGATTGTTCCCGCTACTATGACTTGAACCACTATCATCCGATTTTTTGCGTAAACTTTTCTGACCGAGCTCCACCTCGTCTGCTGCTCTCTTCTTCTAAAGAATTGTTTTACTCTACTTGTATGTCAGACTAAGCCTTGAATTTTTGAGTCTTAAGCTGTCTCTACTAGACTATGCCTATGTGGTAATGGCAACTCCACCTACCACCCTATTCCCTACCAATCTGTTGAGATTTCCTACCTTCTGTCTTTTCATGATAACCATAGCTCTTCTACTAATCTTCATTGCTCTACCCTTTCATGTGTACCCACAACCAAAAGAATCTAATGTCTCTAAAGAAATTAATTTTTTTTTAATGTTGGAACATATCTGACATTTAACAAAATTGTTACAACCCCATCGAACATTCTCATCTTTACTGTACTGATTCCAATGGCTGTGCAGGGTGCATCATTCCCCATCAGAACCATACCCCTGTTGTAAGGTTTATATGAGTCAAACCATTCTTTGATTGGACACATATGGTACGAGCATCCTGAATCTAGTATCCATGACTTTGACAGAGAATTAAAATTTGAGGAAACTGAAAGTACATTTTCTTTTAGCTCACTGTCTGACGACTCCTCGGCCAAACTGACAGATTTTGCAGGCGCTTTTATTTTCTTTTTTTTCCTTCATATGCTGCTTCAATTCTTGGCACTAGCTCTTAAAGTGACTGATTTTGTGGCAATAGAAGCACTCCACATCCTTCCTTGCACGTGGCTTGGGCTGAGATCTTTCACTGTTAGAACTCGTCTCATTGGATCTATTCCTTCGCCTGTTTGACTTAAAATTAGCCACAAGCACTCCTTCTACATCAAATTCAGTGTCCATCTTCATCTTCTCATGTGAGAAGAGAGCACCCATGACCTCTTCTAGCTTTAGAGTGTTCTTCCCGTACATCAACATTATTACCAAATGATAATAGGACATCAGAAGCGATGCCAACAGGAGTATAGCCTTATTCTCACCATCAACCTTTACTTTAAACCTAGATAACTGTGTGATGACCATATTATATGTATTTAAATATTTTAAAAGCTTTGTACCTTCTCTCATCTGCAGTCCATGCAGTTGCTTTTTCATGTACAACTTATTGGCCAGATTCTTCTTCATGTAGAGATTTTTTAACTTTTGTCAGATCTCGTGCATTGTCTCTATATCAAGCGCGTTGTGAATAATCTCGTCTCTCAGATTCAACCGAATTGAACTCGTAGCCCTGCAATCAAGATCATCCCAATCATTGTCGTTCATCTTCTCTAGCTTCTTTGTCTTACCGAGTAATACCTTAAAAACCCCTTGTTGAACCAACAGATCCTTCATCTGCATCTGCCATAGGGAGAAGTTATTCTTGCCGGTGAACTTCTCGACTACAAATCTGATCCAATTCTTTATTGCGATCAAGTGACCAAGCTAATAATCAAAGTTCTAATACCACTTGTTGAGATTCTAGGACACAAATCTCCAAAATAGGATTGGTTGGGAAGCAAAAAACCCCATAGGATACGATTCACACAAAGTAAGATAAAGATAGAACAAGAACAATAATATACGTTGTTTGGCTGACTGTCTACCTCCACAAGAGAAGAAATAATCCACTATTTGACAATATAAAATATAAGTTTCACTCTTAAATTCACAATCTATGTGTATGGCCTTAACTGGAGCCTCTCTTTGTCTCTCTATACTCTCTCTCACCTTTCTCTTAGTTTCTTCTAAGTATTAAACACCTACATACATGTTCTAGACGCTCTAGCATTTCTATAGAACATAAAACCCTTATATATAAAACAACATATGTCAAAAACCCCGCAGCCCTAGCTACGAAAAACTGCTTCCACGCCCAGACCACTCGAGCGGTTTGTAGACCGCCTGATCGGTCAAGTGCCCTTATCAATTTCTCTACAGTCTATAGAGGCCTTGTGACTAGTTTTCTCCATTTTTCACAATTCAAGCGCTATCCGCACATCTTACCGAATATGGACATCAAAGATCAAGACACCAAGCCCAATAATATCCATTAAAAATATAACAGTCGTGCTCTCGCTCTAAGAATACAGCACACATCCCACATTCAGTGGAAGCATCAAAATTGATATACACATTGGCAAACAATATAGATCTCCTAGAACTCAATGATACATATTTTTTTTTTACTATTTTAAACTTATTTTGTCATGTTTTAATCGATGTTCATTGATTATTATTATTGTTAGGATTTAAGCACCAATTCTCAAACACAAACGAAAGCAGAAATCCATGCAAGAAAAATAGAAATAATCAATACTGAGAATTTATGTGGTTCGGCCCACACCGGCCTACATCTGCAAACAAGAGAGCAAATATTTCACTGTGTTGAATGTGAAAAAGTACGGCATCCATCTTCCTTTTCTCTACTAGCTAACTTTTCAAAAATTTTGTAACCCTAGAACTTCACTAGTGTCTTATTTACAAGCACACGTGAAAACTCGAAAAGCCCGTAAGCCTATTTAATATTAAATCCTATACAATATAGATTTCTAATGGACTCCTAATTTGACCCCAACTCAAATACGTATAAACCAAAATAAAATAATAAACGTGTCCTGTAGAATACAAGACACATAACCCAACAATTATGGTTTATTTAGAGGATTGGCACAATATTTTTTTTGGTAAATAATATTGACGAAGGGTTGGTTTAAAAAACTTACTGGAACATATCACTTAATACAATTGTGAATTGAATTGATAAAAAAATACATAATGTTAAATAATATATACTGATCTGTATTGACCGATACGAATATAAAAATGCTTAACAAATTACGATACTTTTAAAAATTAATAGCTTTTGAAAGTAACTCCTTCGATGTCTTGAGCTATATCCAGAAGTCAACTTATAATTTCATGCACAACATTCGGTTAAGTGGTCACTAAAGTTGGTTGGTGTATCATCTTTTGTGATTTCTCTTTTGTTTTCTAAATCTTTGTCTGTTTTAATTTTTTAACTTTCTTTCCAATTCTGGATTTTAATATCCCACCTTTTTCCTCTCTTTCAAAGAGATCATTTTATGTGCCCAGATTAGACAACTTCATAAGAAAATATATGTATATAGAATTGATCATCATTTTAAATATTAGTCGTTACTTATATTAATCAATACGTAGCACGCTTTTGAACCTCCAATATTAATATTTATAAATATATCCATTAATACTATCTAATATTGATTGATATATGCTCGTATCATTGATATCAATACGTATTCTAATACTACAAATTAAAATCGTGATAGTATCATTGATGGAAAGTCTCCTTTCAAATTGTCACCATATAGTTGGCTGGACCACTCTCGATTGCCTAGAACATCTCTTATGTAGATTTTGAGCCACACCCTTAATTTTGACTCTCATTCTCTCCCAGTGAGCTTGAAAAAAATGGTGTTGTTGAAGTTACACATGCTATAAAATAGAATATATTGAAAAATATTATTTTCTCTTATTTTAAAAAAATAATATTTTGGAGATTTAATCAATCACATTCACGAAATATAAGAACAAGAAGAAACCACAACACAGATTTTTTACATGAGAAAACCCAATAGGTAAAAAACCACGGGACAATCAAGTCCAGGATTCAAGCACTAAATCACGAACAGTTACAATACAATTTACAGACTATTTAATCGACTCCTCAATCTTCTAGTCCTAGGCTTGTATGTCGAATCCTCGTTAATCGTTCTCTTCTTGATTCCTACTACAACGAATCCTCGTAGCAGCTTCTCCGACAGACTTCTCCGTCGGATCTTAGAACATCGTCTAAGCTTTTCTTTCGAACGATCTTCGATATTTTTGGCACACAAACCAACCCTTGATATGATCTTGAAGCCCAGTATTGTTCTCTATACAAGGTTAGTTTCGTGCGCCTGTAATGATCTATTTATAGATCCTCAAAACCCCACATAGGCAGGACTCTGATTCACTTAAAACGCATGGGCTCCGCTCGAGCGGTCAGTAGGGCGCTCGAATGGTCAGTAGGGCACTTGAGCGGTTAGGTTGCCGAGGCCCTCTGTCAAGTATTGCTTGGACTACTTATCCGTTAGGCTTGTCTATGCGTACCACCAGCTTAATCTTCAAATGGACTCCAATATCAGATAAACCAAGAATAAAAAATATCTAGATCCTTTTAGGATACTAAATATAACCAAACCTTTCTAAACCTATAAGCTTCCTAAACTTATCGCCTTCCTAAACTTATAAACTTCCTAAACCTATTAAACACCCTGGATTTTCCATTTAAAACAAAAATAAAATTAGAAATTAATTTATATTAATTTCTTTACATATATCTTACAAATAAACCAATTTTTCTAACTGAAGGGGGCCGAATTCAAGTTGGGCCAACCCACTTGAGGCCCGATGAGCTCCAAGAGGAAGGCCTTGATATATGGGATAGGTGGACCAGAAACATGGTAACATTCCACATAAGACTGAGCAAGACATGGTTAGTCAGGCAACAAGTTTAGTACAAAAAGGATGGCTAGATCAGCACAACGTCAGTTGCGTAGCTGAGCTCCAAGCATTAATGAGGGTAGCTTATCCAAGTAAGAAACATTAATGGCAATTAAATCTAGACCGTGCGTTCTCTGTACAATAATCAATTCAAGCCATGTGGGCCTGACGCAGTCGTTTGGAGGGTAAGGCCAGCGATGGGACTAGCCCATCATGAGTTTTAGAGGGAAAGTGTAATACCCAGCCCCTATAAAAAAAGGGATGAAGCCTAAATGATCCGGTATGAAAAAATATTTCTTTAGCAAAAACTTTGTCCATTTGTTTACACACAATTTCTCTCTAAAGTTCACAGCTAACTTGATCATCGAAGTGGTTTTCGGCACTCGCAACTAGCCAGTTCACGTTTGCCACCGTGTGTAGGTCACTTAAACCCTCCGGAGGCCCGTTCATGTTTGCCCCCACCGTTTCTTTATTTTAGTTATTTTTCTTAAAAAATGGTTCAGATCCTCTTAGATTCCTCTAGTTAACAGAAATATAAAACCAATTTGTTACTAAAATATATAAATGTTCACTCAAAATAAAAAGTCAAGTTTTTAGCAAAAAATTCCATTAGCAAAATATGTTTTTTGTTATTATAGTAATTTTTTTGTTTTATTATCTACGATTAGAGAGATTATTCGGTGCCCAGGGCAAGGTCACGTGGTGCCCCAATATTTTTAGGCACCATATAATTATGTAGGGTTCACTCTTACATAAAGGAGCCCACGTGATTGTGTGGTGTTGAGCAGCATTGGGGTATCACATGGCTTTGCCCATAGGACACCGAATAAATTTTCCTACAATTGACATCTTTAAAGAAAATAATTGACCCCATAATAAATAGAAGCGCTATATAATTCTCTCCGAACCCATCTCGCTAGTTTACTCTTCATAAAAGAGTTGCTAAATGCATACACTTTTCATAAGTATTGTCATGCACCAAATTCAGATGTATGACCAGCTATGGATCACAGACCTTGGCCCTATAGTCCATGAACGCCTAAGAATTAAAATAAATGCTACGAAACATAGAAGTACTTAAAGATGCTGCAGAATTGAATAAAACGAAAATTCAAATCATAACAAACATATGTGGGACACAAACAACTCACAAAACCAACATCCACCCACAATTTTTTCTTTTTGATATCACATGATTTTATACTTCTCATCGTATGCCATGATATATTTCAATTATAGATATTTTAAATATTCTAATTTTGAACTGTATTCTATTATGCATGCATTTCATTCGTTGAGCTGAGTTGACATTGTATTTCAACATTTTCGGGCCATTAGTCAAGATGCAAGTAGAGGACTCTGTGATATCTTACAACCCAATTTTGTGACCTCTTAAGAGTTATGTAGCGTCTTTAAGTACATTTTATGCTTCATAATATTTGTTTTAATTATTAAGCTTTTGTGGCCTATTTGGTCAAAATTCCTAGCCCACGACCGATCATACATTCAGATTTGGGGTGTTACAAGTACACTAACAAGATGAATGAAATACTTATACATGATACATAAATATTTATAATAATAGATGTTAAAGTGAAAAAGCATATGCGCTAAGTACTTCTTCTCACAACCTTCTAAATTTCTCACTTATTTGCAAATTTAAATATTTCTCTTTCACTCTATTTTTGTCCCTTTCTCTCTCTGACTAATTGTTCGTTTGGTGATCAATAAAAGAAAAAAAATAATCATGTTTTCTCTCCTTAAGTTAAAAGAGGAAAAAAAAAGATGAAAAGAAATTTATATTTTCTCCACTTTTTGTTTGGATTAATAAAAGAGAAAAGAAAATGATTTCTCTCACTCTTATTTGTATAGACTTCATAAAATAAAGGAAAAGAAACAATGCTAGTTATTTTATGAAAATAACATTTTTCTTGCCATTACTTTTTTGCTTCTTTTATTTTTAGATGAACAATTTAAGTAATATAAAAAGTAACTAATTACCTAGAATCTTTTCTCTTTAAAACTCTCCAATTTGAAGAGATTTAAAAAGAGAGATTTGAGGGGGTAAGTAATTCTCTCCATTTCTCTCAAATTCTCTCCATTTCTTTCCTCCTTCGTAAAGTAAACAAGTGTCTTTCCTATGAGGGAAAGATACGTCATATCTAGGTTCAATCTCCACACCCAAATATAACACATAACACATAAACATCACATTTTTTCATATTCCCATGACTACAACATGCTAACACAAACATGTCAATACACACTTATCAAACCTAAGCATCTGTTATCACACAATGGTGCAACCACTTTCCACGGCTCATGGTATTCGAACCTAGAGTTCTGATACCAATCTGTCACGCCTCCAATGTGAAATCCTGACCCATTTTTTTTGGCATTTTTCAACGCGCGTTTTGTGTTTATGTGATAGCATATTTTTACGTGTTTTGATGCATGATCGGGGTTAGATATGTATGTGGGGTTGGTTCCCAGGGTTGTGAGACGTTGCGGTGCGAATTTCAAAAATTCAAAAAAAAAAAGATATTTTGGAGGTCTATAAATATCTAGAGTTTGATATTTTCAAAATATATTTTTAAAATTTCTCTACTAAGTTTTTTTCATTTTTTCTCTGCCTTCTCTCTAACTTTTTGGGGGCTTGGGGCTCGGTTTCTGACAATCAGACAGCGGATCCTTACTTTTGGCACGGTGGGGTACGCGTTCATTCGGACAGAGTTTTATTTCGGCGGAACTCGATTTTGCACGTGATTCGAGGCGTCGAGTTTTTAACTCACCGATGTAGGATCCTAGACTCTCATGTCTTATAAGGGTGCTACGTGTAATCATGTGCGCTTCTACCGCTTTAAAGTACATGAAAAACCAATTTATTTAAAAGTTAGATTTTGGGTTTAAAACCTGTTTTTAGTCGATTTCAGTGGGTTTAAAACCTGTTTCTTTGGAGGCCTTGGTGTTAGGGCTGGGCATGTGTATGTTCGAGGATGTTGGATGGGAGTTTGGAGGCTTCAATACAAAATTTTGGAGATTTAAACCGTGGCTTAAAGATAGTTTCCGAGTGAGGTCAGTCAATTGGATCTTAAAGATCAGTCGACTGGACCTAGGAGGTCAGTCGACTGACATGCTTTTGTTTTGAATTTTTTGGCTTTTCCAGTGTGTTTTCAATCGACTGGGGGCTTGGGGTCAATTGACTGGGCTCCTGTGTGGGCGTTTGGCATTTGTTTTGATGGTTTTGGTTGGTTTCTTGGTTTTCTATTGGTGCTCAATGGTATTCAGTTGATTGATTTGGGATTAATCGACTGAAATATCATTGGATTCTTTTTGGGGTTCGGTTGGTTGTGTGGTAGCTTTGGGAGTTGTGTCGTGGCTTCGGGTGTTTATTTAGATGCCGTCCTTGGGAGTAGCGTGTATGGTTAGATGTGGGTGTGGTGCACGGTTAGGTGCGTGGTTCGCCGTTAGATTTTTATTGGGCAGAAGTGGGTGTCGTGGGTTTGTGATGCCCGTGTTGGGCATGTCCATGCCTGTGGTCCTTTTTGGGAAAGGTGTTGGTTTGTGAAAATCGGGGATTATGGGTTGAGTGTTGGCCTTTGAGTTAGGCGTGGTTTTGTGGGTTGTTGGTTGTCCATCTGATTGAAAGCCGGTTATGTGACGGGTGACATCACGACGTGTAGGTTATATGTGGTTTTGTGCATTTATAACTTAGTTTTATTTATGCATGATGTAAGATGAAAATGTGGTCTTACGTGATATTCGTATGATTGTTAGCCCTGGCTAACGATGGACGGAAACGTGATTCGATATATGTTAACTTTGGTTAACAATGCATGTGTGCGTGCATAGGTATCGGAGGGACGGAAACGTGGTCCTAATGATGCTTTCTTGTGTGCGAGAATCAGAGGGACGAAAACGTGGTTCTGATGATGCACTTGTGTGTGAGTATCTGAAGGACGGAAACGTGGTCCTAACGATACAAGTGTGCATGAGTCTGAAGGACGAAAACGTGATCCAAAAGATGTGTGTATGTGAGTTTGAAGGATAAAAACGTGGTCCTAAAGACGCGTGTGTGTGAGTTTGAAGGACGAAAATGTGGTCTTAAAGATGTGTGTGTGAATCTATAGGACGGAAATGTGGTCCTAACAATGCATGTGTGCGGGTACGAATATTGAAGGGACAAAAACGTGGTCCTGACAGTGCACTTGTGTGTGGGTATCTTAAGGACAAAAATGAGGTCCTAAAGAGGCATGTGTTGTGTGTGTTGCACGGGTTGCGTGCGTTATGTGTGTTACATGGGTTGCGTGCATTGAGAGTGTTGCACGGGTTGTGTGTGTTGCGTGCGTTGCATGCACGGGTGGCATATGTTGCATTAGACGGGGGCTACAGTCCTTCGGTGAAAGCCCGAGAAGGTGCATGGATTGCATTAGTTAGCTTGTTGGGGCTTGTGAAAGTCGATTTGGATATGTATTCATGTGTTGCATATATATACCTATTATCTTTGGGACTTGTGCGAGTCGTGTTATCAAACTATTTTACTGGCTCTGGTGAGTCGTGATCTAAACTGTTTTCAACTGTTTTAAGGCTTGAAAGAGAGTCGAAAACTGCACCTCGTTTTCCTAGCATGTTTAGCTTATATTGCATGCTTTGTCTAGTTTCTACTGAGCTTTGGCTCACGATGTCGGATTTGAAATATTTTTCAGGTACTCGTCACGTAGGTTGATCCGGAATTGCTGGAGGGGTGGAAGATCTGTAGTCTTCCTTTTGCTCGTTTTGAACATGTTTGCTGTAACATATTTTTCGGCGTTGGGGCCGTGTAATGTAAGTCGTTTGGCGATTATATACAATGCATGTATGATTTATTTTGAGAATGTATTCTCGGGATGGGTGTTATATATAGTTGTTTGTAGGTATTTCACGTGACCAGGAGTTTGGGGCGTGACATCCAAATCCGAGGCACACAAACCCACCAAGATAAATCGAACTCAAAAGGAGAACCATTAAGAAAACCCATTTTATATACATTGTTCCAAGCAAAATCATTTGAACCAAAACAATTTTCAAAAGGAGAGTAAAACCATTAAAAAGAAAACTCTCTGAGTTTCAATTTGAACACAAGGGGGTCCTAAAACGGAGCTCAGATGAAGAAAATATTTTTAGTCAAAGAAAACAAATTTCAAACTCAACCCAGGTAAGTCTGCTCGAGCAGACCCTGAACCGCTCGAGCTATCACTTGGCAAGGCCAAAACCTCCCCTCTCGGGTAGTAGACCGCTCGAGCGATCGCCCACCCGTGGGCATACCAGAAAAATTGCCTTTTTTAAAAGAAGATTCCAACCAACATTTTTCTTATGAAGAAGGATTTTAGGAACAGAAATAACTTTAAAGCCAACTTCCAACATGAAGACAAAACACGAATTAAAACCAAAACACTTCCCACGAGGATCAATCGATATACAACACATCCAAAAATTTAAAATTCATGGCTTTAAAACCTTACAACCTGAAATGTTCATGGTATTGGTACCCAACAACTTACAAGTTAATTACATCAAAAAAATGATTTCACAAAGGTCTATACATTTCTAGTACAATGAAATCATAAACATGAAAAATGAATTCTTCCTAAAACCCAAAACAAACCCATAATATCCTTGCCATTGTCTATGGCAAGTTCACACCGTCATCACCTGCAAAACATAGATTTAAACAACGTGAACCAAAGTTTAATAGGATTCTAAACAACCTAGATGAGTTATACTCGATACGCAACAATCAATCCTAAAACATCAAACCTTACCTATAAAACCCAAGCTTCTCACTCGGTGACAATAGTTATTGTCCCATAATCCAATTCACATATATTCAAATAACAATGCACCATTATGCAATCACACCCTTTACGTTCATTCTGAAGGATATGGGTACCTTAACACAATCACGCCCTTTTATAGTCAATCTGAAGGACATGGGCACCTACTCGTAATTGCTCTCCTTTTCGGTCAAACCAAAGGATATGGGCACCTTAACACCATCACTCCCCTTTTTGGTCTAACTAAAGGATATGGGCACCTCAACACAATCAGTCCTCTTTTTAATCAAATCGAAGGACGTGAGCACTTCAACATAACCATTCCTCTTTTTGATCAAATCAAAGGATGTGGGTACCTCAACATAATCATTCCTCTTTTTGATCAAATCAAAGGACATGGGTACCTCAATATAATCATTCTCCTTTTTGATCAAATGGAAGGACATGGGTACCTCAATATAATCATTCCAACATCCATCCAAATATAGGTCTATCTATATATACAACACATCACTAATTATCACAATTTCGATGCCCAATCTCATTTTAGATGAAAATTCCCAATTGTGCATATTTTTTCTCAAATAGTGCAATGATCATAATTCTATGGATCAAAGAATAACACACAATATTCATGTTTAATCAAAGAGTGAGAATTCAATTTTAATATCTCCAAGAGTGAGAATTCAAATTAAAGGAATAAATCTCCATAGTAACCCACAATATTCATGTTTAATCAAAGAATAACACATTAACAAACTTGGGGTTTTGAATCACAGCATAATCCATAGAATTTATATGAGGTAGGAGGAGATTAATTACATATTCACCATATATAGTCATAGAGGAGTTAGAATCTTACTTTATTAAGTCGAAAACCGGCAATTCAAACACTTGCGGAAATCTCAAAATTGCCAAAATTGAATTTTGTTTGGTTGAGGTTGAAGCTCTTGAAGTGTTGAATAAATTTTCCTTCTTGGCCTTAGATCAAATCCACCCTTAAGGTATTCAAAATCGTGAAAGAGTGAGAAAGAGTGAGCTCCATATTTGTTTCCATGGCTTCTTAATAGAAAAAGAGGAAAAAAAAGAAGAGAGAGAGAGAGGAAGAAGACCATGGAGAGAGAGAGAGGGGGTTGGTCGGGTGAGTGGGAGGAGGGAAAGACCAAGGCCTCTCCAACAGGCCAAGGCTCAAGACCCAAAGCCACTGGCTCCAAAAAGTGTGCCCAAAATAGCCTTAAGCGATATATTCAATTCATGTATTCTCATTTAAATTGTACTTAAATTAATATTTTAATTTTAAGGTAATTTAAAATATTATATTTTTAAAAATCACCAAAATCTGAAATAATTCTCGAATTAAATTTTTCGAATCTCTACATACACAAGTGGGTTCAACGAAGCATATAAAAACGTTACTGAACCCACTGACTACATATATATAAAACATACACATGCTCAAAATAATACCACATAGGTAATTCATCACATAAATAAGTAATTATACAAATTAAAAACGAGATTAGATCTCACAATTCCTCTAATATTTGTTCTACATCACCACTAGTTGCCACTTCTAACTCCACCTATCACCCTCCCACCGCTGGCCTCAACTTTCACCCACTAGTGTTGTTCCACTTTTCAACCACTATTTCTATCTATTGGCCGTCATCTCTACTTACAATTTTTACCTCACAATTGCTATTCCCGTCTACAATCTTTACACTGTTACCATCTCTACTCACGGCCTTTCTTCATCGGCCACCACTTTTATCCATTTATCTCCTCCAATTGATTAACACCTTTTGCTATCGTCGTACATCATTATCACTACTACCTTCAACTATCATTTTTATGACTTCTCCCACCTTTTTTATAAATCAGCGACTATTTTTTCCAACTCCATTATCATTAACCATTATCGTTGAACCATCTCTAACCTTTGTTATCTATCATCACCTCCCAGCACTATAGTCATTTTCCCAAATCCATTGCTTCATTTTGAAAATGCAAAATTGGTATTGATGGAATGAATTTTATGCCGTATCAATCCAAGTTGCCCATACAAAAAAATTGTGAACTTCTCAGCCCAATTCTCGAAATGGGTGAAAAAAAAAAGGAGTTAAGTACCGATATAAAGTAACAGATATTCTAATTAAATTAATATTAATAACTCATTTGTTAGTCATTCACTTAATAATAAATCACTACACAGTGACAGAGATAAGCAATTTAAGTAGTGGAAAATCCAATTTTTATCGATTTTCATTATAATATAACAACAATTATAAGTATAAAAAACAGAAATCCTGCTTATTTAGAAGATTTATATAAAGTTTTATGTTAAATTGAAAACAAATAATTCCAAATAAAGATTTAAATTAAAGTGAATTAGTTTTAAATTCTAAACAAATAATTTTTGTAAGAACGTAGAAACATTGAAAAAAGAAATGTCGCTGCATGACATCTTTTGAGCCTTCAGGGCTATGTATGGAAACCAAAAAGCAAAAGAAAAAGAAAAAGAAAGAAAAAGAAAAAGAAAAAGAAAAAGAAACCAGCCTTGTCATCTAAAAGCCCGTTCTTTCTCTATTCTCTCTTTTCCAGTTGAAGGTTTCAAAAAGCTCTCACCACTTACCAGACGAGTTATACTATAAATTTATAAAATATATTTATAAATTTATCTATAATTTAAAATAAATAGTTAAAATTTATTTAGTACATGAACTATATCACAGACATTTTAATATAATTTATTTATTTTGAATTATAAGTAAACTTGTATGTTTGTTTTAACGAAATTTTGAGACCATGTCTCATTTAAAATACTTATTTAGAGATATGCCCTTATAACTAATATTTCAGTACAAAATCTCATTTCTTATTATTCTATTAAAAATATTCTTATTTTTCAATAATGCTTCCCGCACGGAAACGCATGCTCGAAAAAGAATTGTTGCTGTAGGGGGATAGAATCCTACATTACTCAATCAGGGACTCTCAACTTACCTTATAAGGTGTGCTACACCATCGATCTACCAAGAAATCTTTTCCTAAGAGTAAGAACAAAATCGTGTATGCTCAAGTGGCGAAAATCGAATAATATCTTAGTGCGAGACCTGGTAGATGAGTGGTCCCTTTAATTGGTGCCGTATGTGGAAATCCTAGTTCCACCACGTGGACCCACGCGCTGGTGGGTAATGTTGGGGATAGAATCCCACATTACCCGGTTAGGGGCTCTCAACTCACCTTATAAGGTGTACTACACCTTTAATCGACCAAGAGGCTTTTTCCTAATAGAAAGAGCAAAACCTTGCGTGCCTAAGTGGCGAAAATCGAACAATATCTTGGTGCGGGATCCGATAGATGGGTGGTCCCTTCAGTTGCCATTTTTGTTGAAACTATAATGACATTTTATTAATTAAGTTGCCTCTATATTTAGAACCTATACAAATATGGAGAGAAAGAGAGAGAAGCAAAAATATGAATGAAAATTGAAGATACAAAGATATATACATGATACATTCACATATAAATAGATATAGATAGATAGAGAGAGGGAATTTTAGTGAAAAAAAATAAAAAAGAAATTTTTAGAGGCAACAATGAAAGAAAGAGTAAAATTATTATAAATCATAGAAAGAAAGTGAAATGAGACATTCATCTATCACTTTCTAAAAAAAATATGATATTTTATTTATAATGCATAGGTTAAAAGTAAAATGACCCATGTATTTAAAGTGAAATGTCTCATTTCTGCAGAAAACAAGATATTTTCCTATGTATAATTACAAATGTTTCATTTGTGAAAAAAAAAACATTTCCTAGTATAACTAAAATATCTCATTTTTCTATATATATAATGACAAATGCCATTTGTGCGTAAAAATGGGATATATATATTTTTTTCTATATAACTAAAATATATCATTTCTACAAACAAAACGATACATTCCTTATGTGCCTTAAAAGATGTCTTACTTGTGCAAAAAATAAGGCATTTTCTTAATGTAATTAAAGTATTGTCTAATTTTTGTGAGAAAAATATTATCTCATTTTTTGTAAAAAAATCTTTCATTTTTTTGTAATTAGCACATATTCAATTAAATACACTTCTAAAATCTATTGTCTCATTTGTATAATCAATGAAATGTCAATATATTTTAATGTGAAAATTTGAATCTAATATGCATACTCAAAGTTAGTTGTCTATTTTAATAACGAGAATCATGCTTAACAAATGAAAATATATAAATTTTATGTCTATATATATATATATATATATTTTAATTAGTAATATGAGGACATATTTATATGTAATAAATATAAATTTTAAAAATAAAAAATAACAAGGGCTAATTCTTAAAAAATTTATGAAATAGGGACCGAAAAATAATTTTACCTTTTTCAATTCGTAGCAATTTTGCTTTCATACATTTAGGAATGATAATTTTACTCGTACCTGCCCCGGCACTCCATCCCGCCCCATGTTTCTTTTACCACGTTTTGTACTATTTTTCTCGCACCCGTTAAGTAACGGATAGGGGTGGTATTTATAATCCCTACCGCGTTTTTTCTTGCCTTGTCCCGACTAAATAAGTTAAATATATTTAATATATAAATATTTATATAAATTTTATTTTTGAACAATATAGTATGACTAAAATATAAAAATATTATATTTATTTTTTATTTTTTAATTTTAATTATTAATTAATATTATTATTTTAATATCTTATTATATCATTATTAGTAATATTAATTTTTTTAAAAATAAAAATGTATTTTTCATTAAGCCTGTCAACTCCGCGCTCGCCTCGTCACTTTCACCTCGCTAATAATCGGCATGGGGTGAGGGAACCCACCCGCCCCAAGCCCGTTGCCATCTTACAAGTACCCATCACCCATCACCCATCACCCCCATCTCAA
>JAULJZ010225379.1:0-40602 GCA_032270985.1 Heliamphora pulchella
TTTGAACTTTACCCCTTTCAGTATCAACTCTTTATTTCCTCTCATGACTGTGAAGACTGATGGTCCTTTGTTGGAAGTTGCTGCCCGGCTATGGGATCCTCAGTTTCGTGTCTTTTGGTTCGGTCTTGAAGAGTTATGCTCCACTATGGAGGAGTTTGGTGTTATCCTAGACTTGGCTTCGCAGAGTTCTGTCGTTGTTTCCACTTTCTCCTTTTCTGCTCGGCAACAGGTGATGCAACTCTGTGGCCTGTCTAAGATGGAGGCTTCTTTTCTGACATCGGGTGACCACCTGAACATTTCCTGGATCATTGACAGATTTCGTCCTACCGGTGACCTTAGCGACCTTGCTTTCAGCTGCGACGTCGTTATGCTCTTTGCTTCTGTCTTCTTGCTCAGTATCTTCTCATTCATTCTGACGGGCGAGTTAACTGTGCCTTGGCTGACATTGCTAGTCAGATGTGGATGGGGAAGGATTTTGTGGCACTTGTCTTAGCCGAGACACTGCTGGGCCTAGATGTTGTTCATCGCAGTGAAACCACTACTTTTGCTGGCAGTCCTATGCTTCTTCAGGTGAGCCCAAGACCTCTCTCTTTATCAAAACTTTTTCTCGGGCCTTTCCCTTACTGATCTCACTTTCACTACGGATCTGGTTGATGGAGAAAGTGAATCTTGTACAGAAGCCACCTACTGATAGACACAGTACTGCAGCTTTCCTCTATCGCCCCTATTATCAGATATGTGACACCGAAACAAACTGGCGACAGTACCTTTCTTCCATGACTGGTCTAGATATTACTTGGCAGTGCCCTTGGTAGCGGATCTTTACCATGACCTCGACCACCATGGATCACCCTAGTGTTTTGCTCGTTGGTCTGCTTCATACTACTTTCTATTGTCCTCATAGGATCATGCAGCAGTTCGGTCGCAGTCAGATCATCCCTCACAACATCCAAGGCCGTTTATCTTCATCTGTACTACGGGTCCCGTTTCTGGCACTGTATTAGGAGGCTTGACCATCTCGCTCATTGATGGAGATGCAGGAGCTGCAATGTTCCGAGTTTTCTGCTGAGTACAAGACATGGCTAATACATGATAGGGAGAAGAAGGATAAAGAAGAGGGAAAACAGGCAGCGAAAAGGAGAAAAATTTGAGGCCTCCTACTTTATTTTAGAAAATTTCATTACTTTTATCTTTATTCTGTAAAGTTTGGGACTTGCGTGTCCTCCTTTTGTTTTTCAAATTTTTTTTAACTCCAATTAAAGTAATGGAAAAGCTCCTATTTTATGTTTAAGATGGTTCAAATTTATCCAAAGTTTTTAAGATTTTAAAGGCTAGTTTGCATTGGTCTTACTTAGATTCAAAGATGGTTAAAAACAAAGAATGTGGTCGGACTTCTTAAAAGAAGCTGTCTATGTATCCCAGAAAGATGAAATCAGGCCATAACGTAGTTTGGGCTCGATTTTTATTCGGGAATTGACACTCTCCTTTTGTAGTGCCCTAACTTTTGCCAAGGTCGCCCTTCTGGGTTTTCGGTATTGCGGGTTGCTCTAATTTTTGCCTGAGTTGCCTTTTCGATTTTCAACTCAACGAGTTTTTTTATTTTATCTTTATTTTTACCTCAATGATGGTACTTTTTGAGCTGATCGAGGTTAACTGGAGTGGAGAACACATTGCCATCTAAATCCATAATAATGATTGCACCATCGGTCATGATGGTTTTGATGAGAACCGGTTCAAACCAGTTTGGCTTGAACTTGCCTCTCGGGTCAAAGATAGGAGCTCTAATTTCCTTAAGAACTAAATCTCCTTTTTTAAGGTCCCGGGCCTTGACCTTTTTATTAAATGCTTGAGTTATCCTCCTTTGATACCCTTGTACATGAAATAGAGCTTGCAGTCTTCTTTCATCAAACAAGAGCAACTCCTCCCTCTGGTTCCTTTGCCATTCTGCTTCTGATATATTGGCTTCGACCACCACTCTTAGCGAAGGGCTTTCCACCTCAATAGGAAGTACAGCTTCCTTCCCGTACACTAAAGAGTATAGTGTAGTTCTGGTTGAAGTTCTGATCGACGTTCGGTATCTTCAAAGTGCAAATGATAGATGTTCCGGCCAATCTTTGTGTGAGTTGATTGTCTTTTGCAAAATTTCTTGATATTTTTGTTTGCTGCCTCAATTGCTCTGTTGGTTTGCTGCAGATATGGCGAGAACTTGTGAGCCACTATCCGGTATTCTTCAAAAAGATCCAGGACCTCATCTTGGAAATGTGAACCATTGTCTGAGATAACCTCATGTGGGACTCCATACCAGCAGATGATGTTTTGCTTGATAAACTTAGCAACATGGGAGGCTTTTAATACCGAGTAGGAGGCTACTTCCACCCACTTAGTGAAATAATCAATTGCCACTAAAATAAACTCATGTTCATTGGATGCCTTCGGTGTTGCTCTGCTAATCACATCGATGCCCCATACTAAGAACGACCATGGTGACGTCAAGTTGTACAGCTGAGACGAGAGAACGTGCATAAAGTTTGCGTGAATCTGACACTTACGAAACCTCCGCACGAACTGTATACAGTCTGTCTCTATTGTCATCTAAAAGTATCCTTGTCGTAGGATTTTCTTGGCTAACATATTTCTGCTCATGTGTGGTCCACAAACTCTTGCGTGTATTTCTTTCATCAACTCTTAGCCCTCTTTAGTGTTTACACGCAGCTTGTTGACTTCAGAATGTTCTCGTTTGTATAATCTACCACCGCAAATGACAAACTGCGCAGTTAGTCGTTGTATTGTCCTTTTGTCCTTTTTGCTTGCAAACTTGGGGTATTCCCCTTTTTCCACGAAGTTCTAGATGTCAAAGTACCACGGAAGGTCGTCAATGCTATCCTTGATTGCAGCCGTCATCTCATATGCCGGCTTTCTTTTCTGTTCAATTATCAAAGTCCTCATTTGAACTCCTGGTGGTATGTCAATCATGGATGCTAGGGTGGCCAGTGCATCGGCAAACTTGTTCTGCAGTCTTAGCACATGGGTGAAGATCACTGATTCAAAGCACGGTATCAGCTTCTCTAGCTCCTGATGATAGAGAATCAAGATTAACTCCCTGACCTTCCACTCTCCTCTAGCTTGTGAAACCACTAGTGCTGAGTCTCCGATGACCTCCAACTTCCTTGCCCCTAGTTCTAAGACTGCCTCCAATCCAGCTAAGCATGCTTCATACTCAGCCTGATTGTTGGTGACTTCAAAATTGAGTTTCAGAGACAATAGGACATGTGATTCATCAGGAGTGACAAGAAGGACTTTTATTCCATAGCCATATTGATTGGACGCGCCATCAAAATATAGAGTCCACCTGTCATCCCCGACTTTCATCAACTGTTCATCAGGAAACTGGAACTCTGTATCTTCTCCTCTCTCAACTGGTTAATCGGCCAGGAATTCTGCCACTACTCTGCCCTTAATTGCCTTTCGGGTGACGTATTGAAGATCAAACTTTGATAACAATATCAACCATTGAGCCAACCTTCCTGTCAATGTCGGCTTTTCAAATAGATACTTCAAAGGGTCCATCCGAGAGATGATATTTGCTGTGAAAGACAACATGTAGTGCCTCAGTTTTTGGGAAGCCTAAACCAAGACTCAACATGTCTTTTCCAATGGCGTGTACCGCATTTTTGACCTTGTCATCTTCTTGCTTAAGTAGTAGACAGCCTTTTCAATTCCAGTTTCACCTTCTTACGTCATCATACACCCCATAGCTGAATCAGTTACTAACAAATAGAGGATCAGTGGCCTATCAGGTTTGGGAGGAGCTAGAACAGGTGGATTCTGTAGGTACCGTCACAAGGCATCAAAGGCTCCTTGGCATTTCTGATCCCATTCAAACTCAATTCCTTTCTTCAACAGACGGAAGAGCGGCTCACAGGTAGTTGTCAGCTTTGTAATGAATCGACTGATAAACTGTATTTTACCGAGAAAGCCCTTGGCTTCTCGTTTGGTCCTTGGAGGAGGCATTTTCAAGATTGCTTTGATCTTTGAAGGATCTACTTCGATACCCCGTTAAGTGATTATAAATCCAAGCAACTTTCCGGCAGTAACCCCGAAGGCGCATTTCTATGAGTTGAGTCGCATCTTGTACTTTTGAATCCTCTCGAAGAACTTTCGTAGTGCTACATTGTGGCTGTCCTAATCCTTAGACTTGACTATCATGTCATCCACGTACACTTCGACCTCCTTATGTATCATATCATGCAATAAGGTAGTGGCAGTCCTTTGATAGGTTGTCCCTGCATTCTTCAAACCAAACGGCATTACACGATAACAATAGGTGCCCCGTGGTGTAGTGAAGGTAGCCTTTTCTCTATCCTCGAGATCTATCAGAATCTGGTTGTACCCGGAGAAGCCATTCATGAATGACAACAGGGCATGCCCTGCTGTACTGTCTACTAAGACGTTAATGTGTGGCAACAGAAAATCGTCCTTTGGGCTAGCCTTGTTAAGATCTCAAAAATCTACGCAGACTCGGATACGGCCATCCTTCTTTAAAACTAGCACGATATTGGCTACCCATTTCAGATACTCAGTTACCATCAGGAATCCAGCATTGATCTGTTTGGCCACTTCTTTTTTGATCTTCAGAGCCCATTCTGGCCAGATCTGTCTTAATTTTTGTTTGATCGGTTTAGCATCAGGGTATAGAGGAATATGGTGTTGAACGATATTATGATCAATTCCAGACACATCCTCGTAAGGCCATGCAAACATATTTAAATTATTTTAATAATGTTATTAATTGTTCTTGTTCAATTAAGGATAAAGAAGAAACAATTTACACATTTTGTGGGTTAATTTCATTACCCAGATTTATTAATAAAGTTGCTTCAATTATTGGTGGGGCACGCATTTCTTCTTCTTTTTTTATTAAAAGTTTTATTTTTTTTCGAAAATATCCTCGTTAAATTCAAAATCGTCAAAAAATATATAAAATAAATCAAACAAAGCAGAGTAACCGAAACTCTTATTCATTTCATTGAAAGAAGAAGGAATTACAAACCCGAAAGCATAGACAGGGGGAGGTGCACAAACAAAAGTGCCCTCAATCACAGACTCAGATTCAAACTTGGACCTAGAACAGATAATATGTACATCAGATGACTAGATGGTCCAATTCTTTACTTCTTTTACGGTTGCATCAACAATGAGCTTGGTGCAATCGACTGGTGCGCTGAAGCCTATCATGAAGCAGTCTGAGTCGGTTACTTGTAGCTGTGCCATCTTTTCGTTGAACAGCACTCTCATGTCGGTATCATCAAGCTCGTCGACCCAATCTTTCTCTTGGACTTTCTTTTCTTCCTTTTCTGCTTCCACTGTTTCTTCCTCTTCTGTATCAGACAACTGATGGATGAAAAAGATCTCTAACCCTGGAAACTTTTGATTGGTTTCTTCGTCGATCCACGGCTCTGGAAAGCCATAATACGGGAAATCTTCCCCTTCCCTGACGAAGTATCCATTGAGCGTTCTGGTATAATTGACCTTCCGTCCCTTCTTAGGCCCTTCCAAATCTTCTTCTGTTGGCTTATACACCCAAGACCAAAATGGTACGAAGTCGACAATACCTGAATGGGTTTTGGGATTCCCTGCTGCTTATGTCCCAATTCCATACCGGGGAAAAAATACATTTTCCTCATCATTGTTATTGCCCGCGGGTTGATATAACTTTCTTATTCATTCATCAGCATCTGAACAGTCTATACTTCATCAAACCGAAAACCACTGAGCAACACATCATCTTCACTATGCTGAACTTCCAGCAGAGTTATACCCAATCTTCCTCTTGGGGGATGAATGCTATCCTCTCCGTGAATAGTCAGAACTGCCCCATTTCTTATTAGTTTCAGTTTCTGATGGAGAGTAGACGGTACGGCCTGAACATTTGGGTCTTGCAACCAAGGTCTACCCAACAACAAGTTGAAAGATGCTGGTACATCTAGTACATGGAACTCAACCGACGTTTCTAAAGGCCCAACTGATATTGCAAATGACACCAGTTCCAGTACGTCCCTCCTTGTTTTGTCATAAGCCCGGACACCTTGATTGCTTGGTATGAATTGCTCCATCTTTAGTCCTAAATAGAGTGCTGTTCTGAGCGGACATACATTTAATGCAGACCCGTTATTGATAACAGTCACAGGGACCCATTTATCTAGGCACTTAACAGTGATGTGTAGCGGCTTGTTATGATTTCTTCTCTCTGCTGGCAGATCTTTGTTGAAAAAAGAAATGACCTTTGGTTCAGCTGTCGGCAGAATGAGTGTAATCAGTTGCTCCAGGGTTGCCTCTATTGGAACGTTGGCTTTATTCAAAACTTTTAGCACAGCTTGTCTGTGTTTGTGCAAGGCCATCAGTAGCCCCCAAACGCTGATGTTAGCTTGTGTCTTCCTTAACTGTTTCAACACTACATCAGCTTCTTCTTCTTGCTGTTTCTCCTTACCTTTTCTACTTGGTTGCCCCTTTTCTAACTGGGCAGATTTGAAATGTCGCCCACTTCTGGTCAAATGTTCTATCTCTTCCTCAAGGTCCCATAATCCTGTTATTTCATCAGTAGTCTGTCGCACTTCGTTCACAGGCAGATGACTTTCAAATGCCCACAAATTGCCCAAATCACCGATTTCCATTCTTCCTTTCCTCTCCTCATCATCTTCTATAACCCATGTAATATCGACTTCCTTTCAGATGTTTTCCTCGATAAAATCCACCTGCTATTCTCAAGCGGCCCAAAAGTTGGTCCACTCGGCTCCATCTGATTTTAGTACAACCTTTACCAGCCAGTAGGAATGCATTTCATCCACATATGCTTCTTCATCAAAAAGTTGGGAAAGGGTAATACCGTCGAGCACATGACCAAACCCATATGGTCGGGCTGGGTAATCCAAAGGCCAATCATCCTCTTCATTGCGCTCCTCCTCTTGTTAGAAGACTTAGATTATCGGTAGATACCATTCCCAAGCATTATCATTCCATTCTTCCATCCTGTCTCAACTGCCTCAAACCATCATGAATGAGCATGCTGTCTAATCCTCAGTTACTGAAACACGAGGATGTGGTAGGTAAGCTGAACAGATGTGCTGACTCGGGTCCTCTGATTTCTCTAGAGACATGTAATTTACCCCAACCTTCCTTGTATGATTCAGCAGTGGGTTAGTAGTGACATTCGATTTTAGGGTGGAAGATGGTGGTGGGATCACCTTGTTGTCAATGAGGTTTTGGATCTCATGTCGGAGCCTCATACATTTATCAGTTAGGTGCCTATGACTTTGGTGGAATGCGCAGTATTGAGAAATATTAAACCACAGTGGTAGGGGATCATGAACAAGCATGGGGTCCAATGACTTAATAAGCCCCTTTTTGATGAGTCGACTCAGGGCGGTGCATATTAAAATGTTAAGGCGAGTGAACACCCTCCTTGGCATTTGTTGCTGTTGACTGTTATTTGATTGTTGGGTATTATTGGACTGTTGGGCGAAAGAGGATGGGTTCAGCAAGTTTACCTCGTTTGAACGAGACACGAGGTTAGTGGCGGTAGATTGGTTTTGGTTATTTGTGGGGAAGGTCCTCGTGGGTTTCTGGCTCAGCTCGGCTTTTTCAATATCCCCAGATTGTATGGCGTCTTATGTCTAAACTCCAGCATCAAACAACTGCTTGAAGGTAGACAACAACTGCGTGATTAGGTACCGTTTCAATGGAGACTACAGATTCTTCTCTACTATCCTCACTTGCTCTTTCTTAGAGGACCGATTCGTCATCTTGGCAGCCTTACCCCTCCACCGGGTTAGGAAATCAACAAAAGACTCTCAGTTCTCCTGTCGAGTCGTTTTGAGCTCACGAATAGTTACGTCCAGTTAGACATTGTAACTATACTGACTGATGAAAATCGTAGCTATATCCTACCAAGTTCTGGTCTTTGCTACGTTGAGCGAGAGGAACCATTTCTGGGTTGCCCCGGAAAGAGATCGGTAAAAGAGCTGAGCTTTCAACTGGTCATCAATTTCCATTGGCGAAAGGGTGCCAACATACATTCGGAGATGAATTCTGGGATCTCCGGTTCCGTCAAATTTTTTCATGTCTGGCATTTTGAACTTTTTCGGCAATTTAGCATCTGGGAACAAGCATAGTCCTCCCACATCTAACATGTATTCCTCGATCCCTTTAGCCTTTCTAAGGACCTTCTCAATCCTGTCGATCTTCTCAATTAGTGCAAATTCTCTAGACTGCATAGTGTTTTCTTCCTCAGCTATCACCTGACAAAGATTCTGTGGTGGTGGTGGAACAACTTGCGGTCCATTGGGGACTTGATTGTCATCTCAAAAGTATTCGGCATTCTCATTTGTGTCATCCGATTGTCCATTCACAACAGGGATACGGGCCTGAATTGCCCGGATCTGTGCCTGACATTGCACTTGAGCCTGGGTCTGTTGCTCTACGGCTCTCTGTATATCAGTGATCGCCCTCATTAGGGATGCCAGATTCACATCATTTTCTGCCATTTTAGCTGACTCAGTTGGCTGTTTGGATACCCTACAATGTTTGCCTGATCCTGACCTCACCCAAACGTGTGTTGACTGCACTTTTCTTGGCCCAATGGTAAACTCACGGAGAACACCTAGATTCTAAACGCATAATGATCAGTATCAGACACTTCTCGGGCAGACATTCTGACAACAGATAACAAATATCCCAAATACTCAAAACAGCAAATCATGAGCAGATAAATACGAAGACTGAAACAATACCCCTACCGGGCTCATACTGGCAGCATAATATGATAACCCAAAAACCAGAATGACAGTTAAGAAGGGGAAATCACTAAATTTTAGAGGAAAAGCTCATCTAAAATTGGAAAATGGACAGCACTTCGGCTGGAAAATAGAGCTACGTTGACTGAACTGGTTTGACCTAAAAATTCTAAGAAAAAATGAGCAGCATAACGGTAAGAAAACCAAGCTAGGCTGATCGACTAGTTCGACCAGAAAAAAATTCTAAGGAAAAATAGGCATCATAACGGTAAAGAACTAACTCTCACGGGTATAACAAGGATTTTGAAAGAAACGAGCCTATGTCGAGGGGGAGGAAACCAACGATCTGAAAAGAATTCAGAAGAGAGAGAAACTACCCTAGAGGCTTTAAAATGAAACACGGGCGGGACCTCGAGAAGAAAACTACGGTGTAAGAACCAAACATGGTGAAAGATAAAGTTCGGATAAAAATTAGAAGGAAAAACTAACCTAATCAAAGGATAACAGAAAACCCGAGCCGAACCCAGGAAAAGAACTAGCTTAAGCCCAAACAAAACAATCCTAACAATACGCAAACAAAACATACAATAAAAAAATACATAATCCTACCAGGGTTAGTACCACCTAATAGGGGGTCTAAGTTCACTATATGCAAAAAATCGATTTTGGTTAATTGAATAAGGTACTTTCTGAATAGAGTCGGGTATATACTTTCCATATAGAACTTGATCAAACAGTACGCCCGAACTCTTTTACTACACCTATGATAGCGTACAATCAGTAAGGGTTGCCAAATGAAAAGGTTAGATGCCAAATGAAAAGGTTAGAAAGTGTTTGTTTAAACTATTAAAAGAAAACTTAACTATTCATATTTTATATTTAAAACAAAAGGAAAAGGAAGAAAAAGAAATGTAAATTACATTTTAAGAATGAGGGTAAGATTTAAAGACTTTTTATGATTTTTGAGTTTAATAAAGAAAAAGAAAGATAAGATGAGATAAAATGTCATAAAAAGAAAATGAAACTTTCAAAAGAAAGAAAATGAAACTTTAAAAGATAAAATAGGTACTAACATTAAAAGAAAAGAAATATTAATCAAATTAATACTAGAAGAAAAAGAAAATGTAATGTTATGAGAAAATTTAAAGTTGGTGATAAAGAGAAGAAAAAGAAAAAGAATAAAAAAAAATGTTAGCAAAAGAAACTACATCACCATTAAAAGAAAAAGATAGAAAATAAAAGTTAGAAAAAGAAAAAAAATAAAATAGAGCATTAGTCTTAAAGAAAAGAAAAGAAAACTTAAAAAGAAGAAAAGAAATTAAAACTACATTACAAGAAAAGAAATAAGTTGCTAGAAAAGAATATTACACTACTATTAAAGAAAAGAAAATAAAAACTAGAAAAGAAATGTTAAGCTTAAAAATAAAATAAGATGAGGCATTAAACTAATATTACCAGAAAAGAAAAGAAAATGAACTAGAACACTATTAAAGAAAAATTAGACTAATTAAAGAAAAAAAAATAAAATAAAAAGCTAAAAAATTAAACTAATGCTAGAAAGATAAAAGAAATTAAAATAACTATTTAATTTAAATATGAAATGTAGTATTAATTACTACATTTACATAAGTGTAAGTGCATTATTGTAACAATTAGCAACATTAATTAGTTGTAATTGTAAGAATATTTTAGTACTAAATTGATGAAGCAATAAAAATAAGAAAAAAAAGATAATGTACTTAGTGTAGATGTGTAAGCTAAGAAATTAATTAAAATAATTAAACTAAACAAAGCAAATTAAATAATAAATAAGATTAACTATTAGAATAAAGGGAATATACTAATTAAAATTAAAAATTAACCCGATCACTCCAAGAGAGAAGAAATGAAGTTTAGAATGATTGGGGTCTAAGTGTCGTACCTAGATTGTCGGGAAATCATCAAATCAGGAATGTGCCTCAACAACTCAACCATCAGGTAGTGATCCAAGCAGGGCTTCAATGTAAGCATTTGAGGTTTGAGACTCGATATCGCGGCAGAGTTTCGACGTCGGGGCCCAGAATTGCTCAGCGTCTTGACAGAGTTTCACTCTCGAAACCTTTCCCTCATTTTTTCTATCCTTGAAAACGTACCAGAGGTACGGTATTTATAGAGTTCTTCAGCCAATAAGATGTTGCCACGTTTTTGGGACACGCCAGACCATTTGGAGTTGGCGGTCGGCATAATGAAAGTTGGCGGTCGCCATGTATTTGAAAGGTTCCAGAAAGTTCTATGGTGGCCGCCATGATGCAAGCTGGCGGTCGCCATAATAAAAGGTGTCGGTCGTCATTTTTTGCTAGGGTTTTCACAAAGTTCTATGGCGGTCGCCACAATGAACATGGCAGTCGCCTTACTTGGGCGGCAAGTTTCGATGGTTCAACAAAATTTTATTGATTTGAAGGTTTTGGGTTCAAATACCGAGCTTGGATCACTTTTCGAGAATCGAACTGAGACACCGTTCCACCTGTTTTCCTCATCGAATTCACCTAAGATTAAGTGGGGTCAAATTAGGATGTCTACATATATATAATAATTTAAAATAAAATTGTATTTATAATCTAATAAACAATGGTTAATTATAGGTTTATTTTTATAAACTAACTTATAATTTAATAAACAATGAATTATTGTAACTTTATATTTATAGACTAGTTTAGAATTTAATAAACAATGGTATTTAATAAACTAAAATTCAGGCTGGACCTCAAGTTGGGCCTCGGTCTAGGGCCGATCCAAGGGTTCCAAAGGTAAGGCCCAAGCCTAGCCCACTATTCTTCGGTCTCGGGCAAGCTCGAGCCTTAGTCAGGCCTAGGCCGGGCCGCTATAGTAATGGGCCGGTCCAACATCGAGTGGGTCATAGGCCTCAAGCCATTTTAACATACCTACTTTTGTTTATTACCTACTTAACAAAGGTGAATTAATATTATTTTACATTAACTATTTCTCGTTATATAATTAGATGGGAGTACCACATAAGCAATGTCAATAGTGTTCCAGGAATACTGAATAATTACTCAATCAAAAATTATTAAGTTCTCCCGGAGTACTATGTGGCATTGCCTACGTGGAACTCGTGGTAAATAAGAATGTGGCATTCGCAATAAGTGGGTCCTCTTGTTTCCTACCAACACAACGAAGGTAGACCCACATTGTTTTATTTGGAGTGTATTTCACTATATGATTGAATATGAGTATCACGTAAACAATGCTACATGGTACTCTAGGACTATCAAATAATTGCTCTGGCAAAAAAATAAGTTTGTTCATTTACTTGACAAAATGGGTAAACAATACCTACTTTCTTATTGATCCAAAATATGAGCTCAACTATTAATGATAGTGGAGTTCACATTTCGAATTCGAATGGTAAGGGGCTTGTGGAGATGAGAGAGAGATGAGGTAGGGGTAAAATATTTTGAAAAAATTTTTAAAACTTTGTACATAACGAAAACAAATTTGAGGGACCTTACCTATTAAATTTTTTAGAAGTTTGTTGGCATTAAAATTTTAACATAATTTAATTATTATTTGATTAATTATGATTAATAATTTTTTATAATTTGATCAAAAGTCAAAATAGTCAAAGTCCACAAAGGTGTGTGTCCCATAATGACACGTGTTGAAATCTCGCAATTAAAAATTGTGAGAGATAAAATTTAAACTTGATTTTATTTCTATAAAATGAAGAATAATGTTCTCCCATTCTTATGAAGTTAAATCAATTTAAATTCAAATTAAGGAGGTTGCTAAATTTAACCCCTTCTAGTAGAGCCTATAAATAGATGCTCTTATTTAGAGAGAGAGGACCTTGGTCCAATAGAATTCTAATGCATTTTCAAGGTTCTCTGCCCGAAACTCTACTCAAATTTCTTCTCAAACCTCTCTTAAAGGATCAACAAGTACATCAGTAACGAGCCGATTCATCTATGAATTCTCACACCAAACACGCTCTACGAGTCAAATCTTACAGAGTTAATACTTCTAATATTTCTTCAAGGCAAAGCTTCCAAGCCCTCGATCAAGCATGTCACGCCCTAAAATTTGTAACAAGGCAACCCATGCCTCAAAGAGTGTTTCATCAACACTATCACTTGTAGAACCCAAAGGAGTTTCATTTAAAATGTGAAACTTTTAAACATCAAGCTTTCGGGCTTTATTTGGATACAAAAGGACCCCCAAGGGTCAAATGTGAAAAAGGAAACCATCATTTTGAAAATTGGAACAAATAAGCAAAGTCAAAAAAAAATCCTAACAGACAGACCGCTCAATCGGTCTTTCACTGCTTTCGGTATCTTTTGACCTACAACGAAAAACTACAACCCATAGAAGACCGCTCAATTGGTTTATTCCTGTGTTCCCTTTTCGTTTCTAGCATTTTGAAGCCAAATATTTACTCAAAACCCGTTCTTTGTAATAAAGGCATACAAGGGCCCAAGGAACTCATAAACTCAGTCATGAAATACATCATTAATCAAGGAGAATCAAGCTCCAATAATCATTCACATAAGAGATTGTACAAATATTCAGCGCATAACATGTGTTCAATAAATAACACTTAGCTTTATGGCCTTACAACTTCTTGAAATAAATAATTACAACCCAATGTCCTCAAAACAATAAAACAAAACATGCTTTAACATTATTTAAGAATCTAGGAATTAAAGTCAGCTACTCAAATCTCCTGGTCATCAACCATTTGATCACCTCCAACACCTACAATCGGTGTAAACAAACACCGTAAGCCAAGACTCAATAAGAAACGACTAAGTAAGGAATAAATCATGGTACGTAAAGTAAGATTTTCAAAATATAACCAACATATATAAGATGTTTTCCAACACTCTAAGGCAAACCCCAAAGATACCATTGCCGACATTTGAAAGCATTCATTTTCTTTCCATTCTCAATAAGCTCAACCATTTATCTCATGCAGACTTATGACATGCCAACCTGAGATATAGTGGATTGAGTGAATTATGACATAACCTAATATCACAACCTTAACTAATATTCCCATTTGCCAACCCGAGATAATCCAATTCATTAAGGTGAGTCATCCAACCTTATTAACTCCACAATTCCCTCAAGGGACATCACACCCATCTACGCACCATTCCAATGTAACCGGGCTAACTACATCAACACCTATCTACGTACCTGAACCATACTCCACGCTAACATACATTCCTCAAAACTAAGACACCCTTAGTAACCACCGAGCACCTGCTAGATCCCACAAATATAACCCGGCTCTCAAAAATAATAGGACATCACAATGACTACCTAGAAACACCCCGCAAGGTAAGGAATACCTCCAAAAAAAATTAAGTTCATCAACTAAAAGGGTTTGGACAAATGATTACGACGTTCTCACCCACTATGTTTCTATTCATACCGCATTCACGGGCACACGAGTCATAACATAGTATGGCTCAAGACATACATAATTTTCAACTCACCCAACGTCACATTATACCTAGGTTTTTGTTGGAGGAAAAACTATCAAGATCTTTATTTTTACAAATAATTATCTAAAAAAAAAAATAATTGGACTGGTAAACACAAAAACGGACTCTAGATAAAACTTTTGATGAGAAAAAATCAAAATAAAACCCATGCATTCGAAATTAATTTAGAAAAATATATTTTTACCAGTCGAATCTTCAACAATGATTTGAATCCAAGTTGAAGCTACTGTCAGATCTTCTACTGTATTCTCTTATGTGATTTCCGGAGGTAGTGTGGGTTACGAACTATCGAGAACTCGTACCGACAGAACCTGAACAGTTTTAATCTTAGAAGATAAGTTATGAAACTGGTTCATCCTACCCGCATATTTATAGGGCTACAGTAGGGATCTGGAGAGTAATTATGAATAAAACTTTCAGTAAAACATAGACACGGATTAGCGATTTTTGCAATTAAGCAACCCTCATAACAGTATCTGCAATTATGAAAAATCAACAGCGATTTTTGTAATTTTTATAAAACACTGAATTACAGTTCACATCACTAAAGAACTATAATTACACTCTGACTCATAATCTCAAGACTATATAGCACTGAGCTCCTATTATTAAATATTTACCATTTCTCCCATGTTAAGATTCTCGATACCTGCTAATTAAATTTAATTACAAACAATATAATTTAATCGGCATCTTGATATTTCTTAAGCCATTTCGCTTAACTTATTTGACCGCCGAATAATCAAATTCACCTATAAGGTTTGGTCCATTCAAAACTTATAAGTTTCCTTAAGAGGGTATCGTCAATCCCGATCATTTGAGATATGGAATTCGTCAATAATTAATATTCACCATATAAATAATACCGCTATCCAACTCATCGAAAATATAGACCCATATAAGATCGCGCCCTCTAAGGAATCAAAACAACGAATATTAAATATACGCAAATTAATAATTATTTCAAAATTATAAGGATAAACACTAATCATAATAACCTTGGGGTGCGAATTAATTTATATAATCAGTATAAAATTAATTACCCTAAATATCCCGTTCAATACATACAAAGTGTACTGGCACATAGAATTAGAACAATAGACGACGCTATTATCTGTTCCCCGTAATCAGGACAGGCCTACTAAAATTCTGTGTCACAGTCGTACCGATAGTATGTCCATTTCCATCTAAACTGTGAACAGAAAACTTATATTCTACAAGAATCTAAAATTTGATTTTCTGTGTGTAAATCGTACGCTACACACCAGATTAAATACTATACAGAATATTAGACATCCATGCATAACAAAAAAATAATACACATACATTGCTTATAAAGATTCTCATAAAATCTGGTACATTACTCTGATATCAATCTGTCACGCCCCAAAATTTGTGACAAGACAACTGATGCCTTAAAGCGTGTTTCATCAACACCATCACTTGTAGAACCCAAAGGAGTTTTATTTAAAAGATGAAGCATTTCAACATCAAGCTTCCGAGATTTATTTGGATACAAAAGTACCCCCCAAGGGTCAAATGTAAAAAAAGGAAGCATCATTTTAAAAATTGAAACAAATAAGAAAAGTCAAGAAAAAAATACCCCAGTAAATAGACCGCTCGATCGGTCTAAAGACCGCTCGATCGGTCTTTCACTGCTTTTAGTACTTTTTGACCTACAATGAAAAATTGCAACCCATAGAAGACCGCTTGATCAGTCTATTGTTGTGTTCTATTTTCGTTTCTAGCGTTTTGAAGCCAAACATTTACTCAAAACCCATTCTTTGTAATAAAGGCATACAAGGGCCCAAGGAACTCATAAACTTAGACATGGATTACATCATTAATCAAGGAGAATCAAGTTCCAATAATCATCCACATAAGAGATTGTATAAATATTCAACGCATAACATGTGTTCGATAGATAACACTTAGCCTTATGGCCTTACAACTTCATGAGATAAATAATTACAACCCAATGCCCTCAAAACAATAAAACAAAACATGCTTTAACATTATTTAAGAATCTAGGAATTAAAGTCAGCTACTCAAATCTCCTGGTCATCAACCATTTGATTTGCTCCAACACCTACAATCGATGTTAACAAATACCGTGAGCCAAGGTTCAATAGAAAAAAACTAAGTAAGGAATAAATCATGGTATGTAAAGTAAGATTTTCAAAATCTAACCAACATATATAAGATGTTTTCCAACTCTCTATTGCAAACCCCAAAGATATCATTACTGACATTTGAAAATATTCATTTTCTTTCCATTCTCAACAACTTTTACCATTTATCTCTTGCGAACTTATGACATGCCACGTTGTTACTCAAGCGGAAATATCACACCACCATGGTGCTTCACTGACTAGAACATGCCTTGCAGACCAACTATGTCACTCGTCGAAATAATTAACCGTTCAAACAAACAACGAATTATTTCACATAATTAATATCACCCCACAGGCTACCATATGCCACATAGAATAACAATACCACGCGGACCACCATATGCTACAAAGGCAAACAAATGCCACATAGGCCACAATACGCCATAAAGGCGAATAATGCCACATAGGCCATAATACGCCATTGAGGCGAATAGTGCTACACAGGCTAACAATACAGTATATAGGCGAATAATGCCACACAGGCTAATAATGCCACATAGGCCGGAATATGCCACATAGAGTAGTAATGCCACACAGGGATGCCAGAAAAGCCAATAATACGCCACACACACTAGCAATGCCACACATGTCACAATATGCCATATAGGTGAGCAACGTCACACAAACTACAATATGCCACACAAGCTCACAATATCATGCACACGCTCACAATATCACATAAATACAACAATTAATCATTTTACATGGATGATATTGCCACATAAGCTATAACATACCACACAGTTCCAATAAGTTATCGTTTCACATTTAAATGGATTTATTATTACACATAGCCATCCTATTAATACAACCCATTAACCCCCAAAATTTCTAGATTTGCTTTAGATAACCTGGGATTTCCATTAATTTCTCATCCAACAAATGGATACCCAGGCTCCAAATCTCGACTTTTATTCCGTAGTTAAAGTTTTTCAATACAAGAGGAAATCTCATACATTTTAATACATACATTCCCCTATTATTCCATTAGCACGTCAATTTCATAATTTGATTCGCTAATCACAACAAACTCCCACAACCTCAATACGTAGGGCTTCATTCTCTATAATGAGATTTCACATACATAAACCATATAGTCCAATTTATTCGATTAATTCATCAAATTCTCAATTTTGACTAAAGGATGTGCAAAATCCCAAATTCCTAATCCTCCCTCATAATTATGGTTTTTCAATGCCACAAAGTTATCACCCTAAAATAACACCCAATCATATCACAACTCCCTCAATCCACTATATCTTACACAAGTAACCCAATATCACAACTTTAACACCTCCCTAACAACTAGGGTTTAAACAAATTAAGGGTTTCATGATATTTTTCACAAATACACGAAACTAACCATACATCTAACATATATATTTGAGATTAGTCATATATCCTACCTCGATGAGTCAAAACTCGAAGTTTTAACACACCTGGAGCGTCCAAACTCGACGATTCAAAGATCTACTCGGTTGAAATTGAAGCCCTTGACGCCTAGAGTAGCTTGGATCTCATGGCCTTGATCAACACCTAAGTCTTGTGTTAGAGTTATATACTAAAAATCATGTATTTTATTTGATTTTAGTATTTAATTTTATTTTTAATAAAATTATTTTTTTATTTAATGAGAATCTTAATGAGTAATATATACAATATCATTTCTTTAATATTATGTATGAATACCCTTTATTCTGTACAATATTTAATCTGGTGTGTAGAGTGCGGCTTACATACAGAAGATTAGATTATAGGTTCTTGGAGAATATAAATTGTTGTTCACAGTTTAGATAGAATTCGACAAACCATTGATATGACTATAGCACAGAGTTTAAGTAGGCCTGTCATGGTTACAGAAAATAGATAATAGCGTTTTCTATTATTTCGACTCGCTGTACTAGTATACTTTGTGTTATTGAATAGAACTACATTGAGGTAATTAATTTTATACTGACTATATAAATTAATTCATACCCCAAGGTTATTATGAGTGCTTATACTCTTAATTATGGAATAATTATTATTTGCGTATATTTAATATTCGTTATTTTGATTCATTAGAGAGTACGATCTTTTATGAGTCTATAGTCTCGGTGAGTTGGATAATGGTTTTAATTATATGGTAAATATTAATTATTGACGGAATTCATGTTTTGATTGTTTGGGATTGACGATACCCTCTTAAAGAAGCTTGTAGGTTTTGACCAGGTTAAATCATGCATGTGAATTTGATTATCTGGCTGTCAAATAAGTTAAGCGGAAGGGTTTAAGAAATTTTAAAGAGGCCGATTAAATTAAATTGTTAATAATTAAATTTAATTGATAGGTATCGATAATCTTAGCATGTGGAGATAAGTTAAACATTTAATAAAAGGAGTTCAATGCAAATTAGTCTTGAGATTATGGTTAAGAGTGCAATTACAGTTCTTTAGTGGTGTAAACTGTAATTTAGTATTTTATGATAATTATAAAAACCACTGGGAGTTATCTGGGTCATACTAGAAGTTTATGTCATAATTACTCTACAGGTCTCTACCGTAGCCATATAAATATGCGGATAGGATGAATCAAATTCATAAGTTATTTTCTAAGACTAAGGTTGTCCAGGTTCTGCCGATACTAGTTCTCGAAAGATTGTAGCCCACACTACGTTCAGAAATCCCATCGGAAATACAGGAGAAGGTCTAACCGAAACTTCAACTCAAAAAACAAAAGTTCGTAGTTAAAGAATTGACCAAAAGATATTCATCTGAATTAACTGTGGTGGTACGAATTTTTATTTTGATCGTTCGGCATCAAAAAGTTTTTATCTGGAGTCTGTTTCGGTGATTGTCCGTCCGATTTTATTTTTTTGAAAAATCGTTTACAAATTAATAATCTTAACAATTAGCCTCCAACAATTAGTATCAGAGCCATTTTGATTTTTGTTTACGGTTTATTGAGGGGCCGAGTAGGTTTAAAACTATGCTAACTTTGCTTTGTAAGCGTTCTAATCCCAGTTTTGTGATCATCGTCATATTCATATTTGATTGAATAGTTTGAATGCTAATTAAATAAATTTTTTAATCACGAGTAGGGGTGCACACGATCTGGATTGAATCGATTTCTCAAAAAAACAAGAACCGGACCGTTCATAACGGTTCTAGGTTTTTGGAACTGTGGTTGAACCGTTCAACTAACGAAATCGGACCGGAATCGATCCATGACAATTGATCGGACACAGTTCGGTTAACGGTTCCAACCAAAATTCAGCAAAATACATTCCCAAACAAAATACATTTCTAACCAAAATAAATATATTTTGATGATACAAATCGTTTATTTTATTGTTCTTAATTTATATATTAATACTATAAAAAATCAAATTAATTGGATATCCTTAACTATCAAAATAAATCACATTTGTGATAATAAAATGAATAATAAAATAGACATCATAGTTTATTTTTATTAACACAAATGTGATTTGTTAAGACAGTTAACGATATCTGATCAATTTGATTTTTTACAGTAAAATAAACGATTCAGATCATTAACACACACACACACATATATATATATATAAATTTTACTATTAAGTAAGACCGGTCTGATTTAGTTCGGAACCGTGAAATTAAACCAGAACCGAGAACCAGACTGTTCAAAACGGTTTTTAAAAATTTTAATCCGGAATCGAACCGTGACAAATAAAAATTGGACCGGACCATACGGACCAGACCGTACCGGATTATCGATTTTTTGGTTTTTTGTGCAGCCCCAATCACGAGGGTTGATCGTGATAGTTTTAATTTTTAGATCGATTGCGAGTCTTAACAGGATATAGGTTTCGATGTAAAAATATTATATTCTTTAAGTTTTTTTTCCTAATTTATTAGAAAGAAAATAAGAATAGGTTTGAAGGTTCGAAGAACGAGAAGAACGGCAACGAAACTGGCGGCAATCGGCGGCGACGATTGCGGTGGTTTTTGCTGTGGTACAGGCAATATTTTTCTACAGTTTTTTGGTTTGTTTCAAAGGCAATATTAGTGCTGAAAACCATGAAAAAATAGCAGCAAAAACAGCCGCGTTAGCGGCCGCACTGGCGGCAAAAACAGCCGAGTTTGGCGGCGATTAAGGCTGCTTTTTCGACAACTTCTGGGGACTATTTTTTAAGGAATTCCAGAACAGTTTTTGATGCACAAAAATAGGTCCAAAATAGTGTTAAAAACCAGTAAAAAGTAGCACGGAAAAAATCAGAACAGGCGGCGATTTCTAGCGGCGGCACCTGGCTGTTTCGGGGATACTTTCAAGTTTTTTTTTGAGAATATTTTCAAGGCGTTTTTTAAAAAAATATGTTGCTGGATATCAGTGCTAAAAATAGGAGAAAACGAGAACCAAAACGACCACGAGAAATGCCAGAACAAGCGGCAGCAATAGACGGCGGCACAGGCTGTACGGCGGGACTATTTCGGCGGTCATCGAAAGCTGTTTTTTGAGCTGTTTTCAAACTAGAATTTTTATAGAAAAATAGTATTTTTCAAAAGATATTTTTCAAAAAAAATGGAGTAGAGAATGGAGTTCAAGAGAGGCGGCAAAAGCCGCCTGAACCAGCGGCATGCGGTGGCGCCGGTGGCCTGGCGGTGGTGGCTTGTGTTCGGGGCTGTTTTGGCCTATGTTTTTTGATGTTTTCAAGGCTTAGGAGTGTTGATTATGTATAACACTACATATCAAGGACTCTTGATGCAACTTAGATGCCGGAAGCTAATTTAGAAAAGGATTGAAAAATTATGAGTTAATCTTTGAACAGAAGATATATACGTATCTTGCATTTATATTTTTTTAAACTACGTGGATGATATATATCTGTTTTATTTTTTCTGTTAATTTAATTAATTCGAGAAAACTCGATTTTAATTAAAATTTTGTAAAGAAAAATAAAATAAAATTTTTTTAATTAAAAGATTTTAATAAAATGAAAAAACTTTAGATATTTTATTTTTTTCAAAATAACACGTTTAAGATAATTTTTTTAAAATCGAATATCTTAAAAAAACGTAAAAATTAATTTCAAATTTTGAATTAATTAAATAGAAAAATATTTAATCTTTATAATTTTTTTTGAAAAATGTGTAATGCAAAAATAAAATATTTAAATGCCTTTAATCACTATATTAGCTGTAAAACTAATAAAAAAATTGTGTGCTCATTGACTATTTTATTTGTTACACATTAAAACACGAAAAGATTGTTTTGGTAAATCGAAATCTTTTGGATCGTGTACACGGAAAGATATTTTAAAATCTTTCGAATTGTGTAATTTTCTAAATTAATAAATTTATTTTAATTAAAAATTTTTTTATATTTCTCAAAAATATTTTAAAAATTTAAGTGAAAAAGAAAATTTATTCATATATAAATTCCGCGGTTTTCATCAACAGTTTGTAAGTGATGTAATTAATTATGTGTGTTGGCAGTAAGGCCTTCTTTTTCATCGGACATGATTAATTACGGTATCATCAGTACCAACATTCTTTAAGAATACTTCTGGATAATTGTTAGTGCGGATCACTTCTCCATCTGAAGAGTTTATTGCGAAACGATTGATGTGGGATTAGGTGGTGGTTTACACCTATCTGTAAATTATAGTATTCTCGCTCTAACGAGGTGAATTTGCTAAACCCCCAATCAGATTGATCAAATTCTTCACCTTCATCACCTTTTCCTAGAAATAACCAGCTGTCGAAGCTGAAAAAGCCAAGGATAGTTTTCACTCCCCTTAATATCTCTCTGTCCACGGCCCTTAATCAACTTGTCGAGAAATGGCTGATACAGCTCCTTGATCCAATGCCGCCTCCTAATCCTTTACTGCTACGCTACGATCCTACCTAGTATTGCTCATACCATCAGAGCCACAGACACCTAACCAACAACTGTCTGAAAGTCCGTCATGACATTCAAGTTCTCATTGACAGTAAGGTCGTCCCACTCCCATCTGCACTGAATGTCACGGCTAATTTTTTTAGATTTTTGTAATTTTCATGATTCAAGTCTCAAGTCTAAGGGCACATCTATCTGTGCACCCTCTTCTTTTGCTTTTGATTTTGTAATTCTTGCTCTCTTTGATGAAATAAACGAAAGTTTTGATTATTCTGCCTTGCTTGATTTGTTTTGTACGCTTTCTGATGATTTTGAATTCAAATAAGATGTCCCTGAAGAATTAAAAACTTTAATAGAAAAGAGAAAAAGAAATGTGTACCCAACCAATAATTGAAGAAATTTAGTTAATAAACCTGGATAATGAAATTAACCCACAAATTGTCCAAATTGATTTTTTATTTTCAGTTGAACGTGAACAATTAATGATTTTATTAAAACAATTTAAAAATATTTTTGCATGATCATACGAGAATATGCAAATAATTGATCCCGATATTATCCAACACCATATCCCTTTGTATCCCGATAACAAATTGGTTAAGCAAAAGTTGAAAAGAATATGGCCCGAATGGGCTCAGAAAATCAAGGAAAAAGTCACCAAGCAGATCAATGCTGGTTTTCTCATTGTAACCGAATACCTAAAGTGAGTGGCGAATATTATATCGGTCTTGAAGAAGGATGGACGTATCAGAGTTTGTGTGAATTTTCGAGAACTCAACAAGGCCAACCCAAAGACAATTTCCCATTATCACATATTGACGTCATGGTGGACAGTACAGCGGAGCACACCTTCATGTCATTCATAGATGATTTCTCTGGGTACAATCAGATTCTAATGGACCCTGAAGACAGAGAAAAGATGACATTCAGTACACCGCGGGGTACCTACTGCTATCGTATGATGCCAGGGGTAACTTACCAAAGGGCTGCCACTATCTTGTTGCATGATACATGAAGACGTTGAGGTGTATGTGGGCGACATAATTGTGAAGTCCAAAGATTGAGATGGCCATATCATAGTGCTGCACAAATTTTTTGAAAAAATCACGAAGTATAAGATGTGGCGCAACCCGCAGAAGAATTGGATGAAAGAACTTCTCTTATTCGATGAAAGAAGACTACAAACCCTGTTGCACATACAAGGGCCAAAGCGTTCAATAAAAAAAATTTAAGAACCGGGACTTGAGAGAAAGTGACTTAGTTTTTAAGGAAATCAAAACTCCTATTTTCAACCCAAGAGGCAAGGTCAATTGGGCTATATTTGATCAAGACTATTATGACCAGTGGTGCTATAATCATTATTGATCTGGATAGTAACCCATTCTCCACTCCAATCAACTTGGACCAAGTAAAAAAAAATACTACCCTTGAGATAAAAATGAAGATAAAATAAAAGTTCGCGGAGTTAAAAATCGAAAAGGCAATTTAGGCAAAAGTTAAAGTAGTCCGTAAGGACAAAAATCTGAAAGGACGATCTCGGTAAAAGTTACGGCATCATAAAATGAGAATGTTAATACCTGAGAGTAAACCAAGCTGGAACTACGTTACGGCCTGATTTCACTTTTTGGGATACGTAGGCAGCTTTTTTTAATAAGTCCGGCCACCTTATTTGTTTTAGTTATTTTTGAATTTGAGTAATGATCAATGCAAATTTATCTTTGAGTTTTGATAGTAAAGTTGTTTAATTGTAAAAATTAAAATTTTTTAAATAATTGAAAAACTTTTTTAGATAAATGTGAAATTTTCATTACTTCAGCTGCAATCACAAGGTTTTGAAAATAAAGGACGGGCACGCAGTCCCAAACTCTAAATAAAGAACAAAGCTACAAAATTCTAAGAGCAAAACAGATCTCTCCGATCTTCCTTCTCCTTGCTACATGTTCTTTGCCATCTTTTATATTTCTACTCTTTTTATCCTGAACCAACCACGCCTTGCACTCCTTGAGGAGCTTAGTGTGGGGCAACTCCTGCATCTCTATCAGTGAACGAGATGGCTAAGCATTTAGATACCGCACCAGAAATGGGGTCTAAAGGGAAGATAAATTAATACGACCCCATACGCCGTGAAATATGATCTGACCTTGACCAAACTGTCTCATGATTCGGTGTGGATAATAGAAGGTGAATAGCCGTAGACCAATCTACAAAACATCTGGATGTTTCATAGTAGTCAAAGTCATAAAAGGGATCTGCCACTAGGAGTACTGTCAAGTAATGCCTTCTCTAGTCAGCTCAGAAAGATATTTATTGTCTTCAAGTTGCCTTAGTGGTGCATATTGGATAAAAATGACGATAAACAAAAGGCAACATCAATGTACCCTTTCAAACTCTGTTTTTGTATAAGATTAACATTCTCTATCAGCCAGATCTGAGAAGAGAGAAAAGAGGTAAGAATCGAGAGAAACCAGCAAAAGGAGAGAAACATGAAAAAATAAAAAGAGATAGTAGAAGAAGGAGAGAAGAGCAGTAAAATTTGAGAGAAATCAACTAAAGAAAAGAAGAGCGGTAAAAATTGAGAGAAAATCAGCAAAAGGAGAGAAGAGCGGAGAAAATGAGAGATTTGAGTTTCACCTTGGAGAAGAAGAGGACTACTGGCAAAAGACGTAATTACACCCGGGTAGATAGTACTATATCAATTAGGGTCTCAGCCAAAACTAGGGGCATGAAGTCCTTCCCTGCCTTTATTTGCTCAGCAATATCCACCAAAAAAGTGCTAACCCAGTCGTCACAGGAAACCAGAAGGTACTGGGCAAGCAGACAGATGTACAAAACATAACAGCACCGCAACTAAAAAGTCACCAAGGGAACCGGTAAGACAGAATCTGTGTCTAGTGAATCCCCATGGATGAAGAAAGAAACCTCTTGACCAGTCAGACCACAAGGATGCACAATGAACATGGAAGGTGTTGGTATGAACTCCCGTGAGACGAGATTAAGAATGATGGAGAACTCCTCTACAGTAGGGCATAACTCTTCAATACCAAAGCAAAAAACATGAGCTAGTGGATCCTAAAAGCTGTGTAGCAGCCCTCAGCAATGGTTCGTTGATTCAAGCTCTGATGCGCCAGGTAAACTTATTTCAAATCCTAATCATATGCGAAGCGTTTCCTAGGTCCTAGGGTCGTAAGACGACCTTTAGGTTCTCTAAGCCCTGGTGCGCCAGGCAAATCTTTCAACCCCAAAGATTAGGCACCCTTAGCCTTGGTGAGTCAGGCAAATCTTTTAAGCCCTAAAGATTAGGCACCCTAAACCTTGGTGCGCCAGGCAAACCCAGCACGTCCTAGTAGAATACTAGGAACTTCATGCCCTAAAGATTAGGCACCTTAAGCCCTATTGAGCTAGGCAAAAGACTGGGCACCCTATGCCATGGTGCGCCAGGCAAATCTTAGACGTTCTAGTAGAAGACTAGGAACTCTAAGCCCTGGTGCACCAGGCATCCGAGATATTAGGTTTTGACTCGACCTATTAATTCATGGTTATTCTTTCCGATAAATTTAATTTTAAGTTGTGACTTGATTTTCAATTATTTTTATCCCATGTTTCGTCCCGAACTTTTAGGCCCTGACTCGATCTATTAATTCGTGATTTTCTTCTGATAGATTTAATTTTAAGCCGTGACTTGATTTTTAATTATTTTTATCCCGTGTTTCGTCCTGAATTTTTAGGTCTTGACTCGACCTATTAATTCGTGATTTCTCTTCCCGAGAAATTTAAATTTAAGTCGTAAGTTATCTTTTAATTAATTTTATCACGTGTTTCGTTCCGAACTTTTAGATCTTGACTCGACCTATTAATTCGTGATTTTTCTTCCTGATGAATTTAATTTTACGCTGTGACTTGGATTTTAATTATTTTTATCCCGTGTTTCGTCTTGAATTTTTAGATCTTAACTCGACCTCTTAATTCGTGGTCTCTCCTTCCGATAAAGATAGTTTGAAGTTGTGACTTGCCTTTTAATTATTTTTATCATGTTTTCATCCTGAATTTTTAGGTCTTGACTCGACTTATTAATTCGTGATTTTCTGCCGATAAATTTAATTTTAAACCGTGACTTGACTTTTAATTATTTTTATCTCGTACCTCGTTTCGAGTTTTTATGTATTAACTCGACCTATTTATTCGTGGTTTCTTTTCGATAAATTTAATTTTAAGCTGTGACTTGACTTTTAATTCTTTTTAGGTCTTGATTCGACCTATTATTTTGTAGTTTCTTCCGAAAAATTTAATTTTAAGCCGTGACTTGGCTTTTAATTCTTTTTAGGTCTTGACTCACCTTTTTGTGCCGACCGTCATGTCCATACCTGGTGACCGCCTACTCCAACCTGACGATCGCCAACTTGCAAAGTGGCGACCGCCATAAATAGCTTCTAAAAACTCTCATGAAGTGGCGACTGCCAACTTGTGAAGCGGCGCCCGCCAACTTCAAATGGCCTGACGTGTCGCAAAACGTGTCAACATCTCATTGGTTAAAGAACTCTATAAATACCGTACCCCAACGTATGTTTTCAAGATAGAATTTTAGAGAGAGATGCTCTGTCGAGTCGTCGAGCAATGTCGAGCCCCAACACAGTAACCCTGCCGAGTCGCCGAGCAATCCTGAGCCCCAACGCCAAAACCCAGCCGAAGTACCGAGAGTCGACCCTCTGACTCCAACATTGAAACCCTAACTTGGATCTTGAGGGTTGGATTATTAGCACCATTTCCCGACTCAAGGATTCCTTAGCAACCTAAGTATTTTGTTTGGATCCCTGATCTTTCTAACTTCATTCTCTCTCTTTCGGACTGATCAGGTTAAGTTCAATTTCAATTCGCGTATTTCTGTCTTTTATATAGTTAACCTTGTTTGTTATTTAATTTGGCTCATGTAATTTAATTACTTTCATTAATTTCTTAGTTGTTAATTTACCTACATTTCACACTTAGCACATTGTCATCTTTTGTTAATTCATTAATGAGTGCTAATATAATTTGACAATACGATTAACGATATCGTTATTGTTATAATCCGTGTACTTACATGTATATGATTGTAATTTTCAATATTACACCCATATTTTATTTTTCTTTTTCTTTTCTTTTAACTTTAGGTTAGTATTCCTTTACAAGCATTTATTTTTTGTTTCTTTTATTTTTTTGTAATATTAGTTTTTTTTTCTTTTCTTATAATATTAGTTTAATGTTCCTTTATTTTCTTAGCATTAGTTTAATGTTCTAGTATTTATTTATTTTTTCTTTCTTGAAATATTAGTTTAATGGTCATTTTCTTTTAATAACAGTTTAATGTTTTTTTAATAAATTTATTTATTTTTCTTTTAATATTAATGTAATTCTTTTTCTAGTATTATATTTTATTATTAGCTTTATTCTTCTTATAATGTTCTATTTTTTTCTTTTTTTAATGTTAGTATTTTTTTTTCTTCCATTTTCCTTTTTTAATAATAGCTTTATTTTTTTTCATAGTACTTTTTTTTTTCTTTTATTTAGTTAAACTCAAAAATTACAAAAAACCTTTTAAGTTAGTTTTCATCTTTAAATGGTAGTAGAATTTTCTATTTTAATAATAATTGAAACTCACTTGTTCATTTCATTTTTTTTTCTTTTGTTTTTAAAAAAAATATAATATGTGAATAGTTAATTTTTTCTTTTACTAGTTTAATAGCATTTTTAAACATTTTTTAGTTTAGCTTATTTTCTTTTATACACTTTTTCTTTTTCTCATTTTTTTAATCTTTAGGTGTTCTCTTACTATCCTCTGTATTTTAGTTATCTTTATACAATTTGATAACATACATAATAGTTTTAGAGAATATTTTATTTATTTCATTTGAAAATATGTTTAAATTACTTTAAGATTTTGGTAATATGTCCATTTTTAGCATATTTAATTTTAGCAATTACTAGCATATTTTTGATATTTTATCATGATAGGTTAGATTATTTTGGTAAAATTACATATGGTTGTGCTCCTTGTATCATTTAGTTAAAAATTGCATACCGTAGAATTTAAAATTTTTATTTTTTTATTTCCTTTGTTTTGGTGTTCTATATACATATGTTATGTATTTTTTTTATTTAATTTTAGACGTTCTCTCTTTGCCTCAACTTTCTTTATTAGTATGCATTTGAGTAATCCTATTAAAGAACCAATAATGATTAGTAGAGGCCAACCTTACGATTGGGCGAACGTAGTGTCAAACACTTTACTCGATTCGTACCTTAACCTCCGAACCCTTTTTTCTCTGGTTAAACGTTTTAAAGATCAGTAGTCATTTTTGTTTTTTTTAGTTTTTCTCAAAAATCAAGTGGCTGATTCAATTTTCAACAAAAAGAGTTTTTTAAATTTGACTTTCAAGGTGTTGAAGTACTTTTCAAATATCTTTTGAACTCTTTATTTTTGACCATTTCCAAATATCCAAAATTTCGGCGCCACGGTATTTTCTGGCGACTCCGCTGGAAACTAGTTTCTAAAATCAAATAAGAAGGCTAGACTTGAAAATGTCATTGGTTCTTAATAAGACTTTCTCATTTGTATTTTTGCATGTATGTACATTGTTTTTCACACCACCTGCCTGGTTGATCTGATGCCCTGATCGTTTATCTGTTTTGGCGATTGTTGGGAAGGCAAGCAAGCCTTACAGACTGTACACTTTCACAGGTGCAGTAAAAGAGTTCGGGCATACTGTTTGACCATATCCTGCACCACTCCAGGCATGGGAGACTTATACTCGGCTCTATTCAGAAGGTACCCTGTTCGATTGACCAAAATCGACCATTTTTGCCTATAGTAGCTTAGAACCCTCCATTTGGTGCTACTAAATGAGTACGATTACGTGTTTTGTTAATTGTATGTTTTGTTTGCATTTGTTAAGATTGTTTGTTCGGCTTAGGCTCGTTCCTTTTTTGGGTTTGACCTGAGTTTTCTGTTATCCCCTGTTTAGATTAGTTTTTCTTTCGGGTTCTTATCCGGGTTTTGTTCTTCACATTGTTTGGCTGCCATGCCAATAGTTTTCTTCTCGAGATCATACCCGTGTTTTGGTTCAAAGCCTTTAGGATAGTTTTTCTCTCTTTCAGGTTCTTTCCGGAGTAATTGGTTTTATCCCCCAATTTTGTTTAGGCACATTTTTTTCGAACCCTTATTAAACCTGTGTGAGCTAGTTTTGTTTTCTTACTGGAATGCTGTCATTTTTCCTTAGAATCCTAGATCAAACCAGTACCTTTGGCCTAGTTCTGTTTTCTTGCCGGAGTGCTGCCCATTGTTTCGTTTAGTTTCTTCGGATAAACCTTCCCTCTAGAATTTGGCTGTTAGCCATCATTCTGGTTTTTGGGTGTCCAGTTACTATGCTGCCAGTATTAACCCAACGGGGGCATTATTTCAGTTTCAGTGAATATCTGCTTAGGGTTTGCTGTGTTTGGGTGTTTGGGATGTTTGCTACCTATTATTAGAATTCCTTCCAAAGAAGTGTTTGATACTGGTTATTTTGCTTTTGGGATCTAGGTTTTCTTCGAATTTAGATCATTGAGCTAGAAATATTACAGTCAGTACGTTTCTGAGCTAGATCAATAACAGATAGACTCTACAGGGTATCTAAACAATCAACTAGATCATCTGAAATGGCAGAGAATGAGGTGAACTTGACGGCCTTGACGAGAGCGATCACTAAAATACAGAGAGCCATGGAGCAGCAAACCCGGGCTTAAAATCAGTACCAAGCACAGATCCAGGCAATTCAGGTCTATCTGCTCGGCATAAATGAACAGCCGGATGATACGAATGAGAACGGTGAAGATTTCTAAGATGATAACCAAGAATAAGACGCGTAAGTTACTGTGCCACTTCGAGTTCCTCACCCAGTTGTGGTAGAAGAAGAGAACATTGCTCAGTCCAGGGAGTCCGAGCTGGCGGAGAAAATTGACCGTATGGAAAAAGTCTTGAGGAAGGCTAAGGGAGTTAAGGAATATATGCTCGATGTATGGAGACTTTGTTTGTTCCCAGATGCTAAGCTGCCAAAAAAGTTCAAAATGCTTGAAATGGAAAAGTTTGATGGAACTGGTGATCCTAAAATTCATTTGAGAATGTATGTTGGTGCCCTATCTCCTATGGGGATCGACGACCAGTTGAAGGCTCAGCTATTCCACCGATCTCTTTTAAGGGCAATCTAGAGGTGGTTTCTCTCCATGAATGTTGCAAAGACCAGAACATGGGAGGATATCGTCACAACTTTTGTCAGCCAATACAGCTATAATGGCCAACTAGATGTAACCACTCGGGAGCTGGAGACCACTCGTTAAGAAAGTAGAGAATCATTTGTGAATTTTCTAATTAGGTAGAGGGCAAAGGCGGCTAAAATGACAAATCGGTCAATTGAGAAGGAACAAGAGAGGAATGTAGTCAGGAACCTCCAGTCTCCATCGAAGCGTTATCTAATAACACAACCGCTGTCTACTTTTGAGCAGTTATTTGATGCCGAAATTTAGATAAAAGATGAGATCCAGTCTGGTGATAATGATGAGGCCGAGTTGAGCCAAAAGTCGAGAAGGCCTTACCCATCCAATAACCAAGACCATCTCACCTCTTCCACTAACTCTGCATCTCGCTCTAACGAGGTGAATTTTCTAAACCCACAATCAAATCGACCGAATTCTTCACCTTCATCACCTCCTCCTAGAAATAACCAGCCGTCACAGCTAAAAAAGTCAAGGAGAGTTTTTACACCCCTTAATATCTCTCTATCCACGGCCCTGAATAAACTTGTCGAGAAATGGCTGATAAAGCTCCTTGATCTAATGCGGCCTCCTAACCCTTCACTGCTACGCTACGATCCCACCCAGTATTGCTCATACCATCAAAGCCACGGACACCCAACCAACAACTGTCTGAAATTTCGCCATGACATTGAAGATCTCATTGACAGTAAGATTGTCGCACCCCCATCTGCACCGAATGTCGCGGCTAGTTTTTTTAGATTCATATAATTTTCATGATTCAAGTCTCAAGTCCGAGGGCACATCTATCCGTGACCCTCTTCTTTTGGTTTTGATTTTGCAATCCCTGTTCTCTTTGATGAAATAAACAAAGGTTCTGATTATTATGCATTGCTTGATTTGTTTTGTACGCTTTCTGATAATTTTGAATTCAAAGGGGATGTCCCCGAAGAATTAAAAGCTTTAATAAAAAAGATAAAAAGAAATGCGTGCCCAACCAATAATTGAAGAAATTTTGTCAATAAATCTGGATAATAAAATTAACCCACAAATTGTTCAAATTAGTTCTTCTTTATTTTCAGTTGAACGTGAATAATTAATAATTTTATTAAAAGAATTCAAATACGTTTTTGCATGATCATACGATAATATGCCCGTAATTGATCTCAATATTATCAAACACCATATCCCATTGTATCCCGATGCCAAACTGGTTAGGCAAAAGTTGAGAAGAATACGGCCAAAATGGGCTCTGAAAATCAAGAAAAAAGTCACCAAGCAAACCAACGCTAGTTTTCTCATGGTAATCGAATACCCAAAGTGAGTGGTGAATATTGTACCGGTCTTGAAGAAGGATGGACGTATCCGAGTTTGTGTGAATTTTCGAGATCTCAACAAGGCCATCCCAAAGACGACTTCCCATTATCGCATATTGACGTCATGGTGGACAGTACAGCGGTGCACATCCTCTTGTCATTCATTGATAGTTTCTCCAGGTACAATCAAATTTTAATGGACCCTCAAGACAGAAAAAAGATGACGTTCACTACACCGCGGGATACATACTGTTATCGTATGATGCCAAGGGTAACTTACCAAAGGGCTGCCACTATCTTGTTGTATGATACATGAAGACGTCAAGGTGTATGTGGGCGACATAATTGTGATGTTCAAAGATCGAGATGGCCATATCATAGTGTTGCACAAATTTTTTGAAAGAATCAAGAAGTATAAGATGTGGTGCAATCCGCAGAAGAATTGGATGAAAGAACTTCGCTTATTCGATGAAAGAAAACTACAAACTCTATTCCACATATAAGGGCCAAAGCGTTCAACAAAAAAAATTTAAGACTCGGGACTTAAGAGAAAGTGACTTGACTCTTAAGGAAATTAATGCTCCTATTTTCGACCCAAGAGACAAGTTCAATTGGGCCAGGCCGTATTTGATCAAGACTATTATGACTGGTAGTGCTGTAATCATAATGGATCTGGTTGGTAACCCGTTCTCTACTTCAATCAACTTGGACCTGCTAAAAAAAATACCATCCTTGAGAGAAAAATGGAGATAAAATAAAAGCTCGCTGAGTTGAAAATTAAAAAGGTGATTCAGGAAAAAGTTAGAGCAGCCCGCAAGGCCGAAAATTCGAAAGGGCAACCTTGGCAAAAGTTAGGGCATCACAAAAGGAGAGTGTTAATACCCAAGAGTAAATCGAGCTTGAACTACATTACGGCCTGATTCCACTTTTAAAGATACGTAGGCAGTTTCTTTTAAGAAGTTTGGCCACCTTGTTTGTTTTAGCTATATTTGAATTTGAGTAATGATAATGCAAATTTATCTTTGAGTTTTGATAGTAAAGTTGTTTAATTGCAAGAATAAAAAAACGTTAAATAATTGGGAACCTTTTCAGATAAACGTGAGATTTTCATTACTTCAGCTGCAATCACAAGGTTTTGGATATAAAGAGCAGGCACGCAGTCCCAAACTCTAAATAAAGAAGAAAACTACAAAATTCTAAGAGCAAAACAAATCTCTCAGATCTTCCTTCCCTTTACTACTTGTTCTTCGCCATCTTCTTTGTTTCGGTTCTCTTTATTCTGAACTAACCACGCCTTGTACTCCTTGGTGAGTTCAGTGAAGGTTAACTTCTGCATCTCCATCAGTGAACGAGATGGCTAAGTCTCCAGATACCGCGCCATGAATGGGGGCTAAAGGGAAGATAAATCAATACGACCCCATACGTCATGAAATATGATCTGATCTTGACCAAACTGTCTTATGATCCGGTGTGGATAATAGAAGGTGGACATCCGTAAACCAATCAGCAAGACATCTGGATGTTTCATAGTAGTTAAAGTCGTAAAAAGAATTTAACACTAGGAGCACTGTCAAGTAATGTCTCTTCTAGTCAGCTATGAAAGATATTATTTTCAAGCTGCCTCAGTAGTGCATATCGGATAAAAATGACGATAAACAAAAGGTAATAGCAATGCACCCTTTCGAACCTTATTTTTATAGAAGATTTACTTTTTCAATCAGCCAGATCTGAGAAGAGAGAAAAGAGGTAAGAATCGAGAAAAATTAGCAAAATGAGAGATATGTGAGAAAATAAAGAGAGATAGTGAAAAAAGGAGAGAAGAACGGTAAAATTCGAGAGAAATCAGTAAAAGGAGAAAAGAGAGGTAAAAATCGAGAGAAAATCAGCAAAAGGAGAGAAGAGTGGAGAAAATGAGAGATTTGAGTTTCACATTGGAGACGTAGAGAACTTCCGGCAAAAGACGTGATTATACCCGGGTGGATAGTACTAGACCAATCAGGGTCTCAGCCAAAACTAGGGGCACGAAATCCTTCCCTACCTTTATTTGCTCAACAATATCAACTAGAATAGTGCTAACCCGGTCGTCACAGAAAACCAGAAGGTACCAAACAAGTAGACAGATGCACAGAACATAACGGCACCACAACTAAAAAGTTACCAAGGGCACCGGTAGGACAGAATCTGTGTCTAATGAATCTCCATGGATGAAGAAAGAAACCTTTTGACCAGTCAGACGACAAGGATGCAGGATGAACATGGAAGTTGTTGGTATGAACTCCCGTGAGACGAGATTAAGAATGACGGTGAACTCCTCTACAGTGGGGCATAACTCTTCAAGACCAAAGCAGAAAACATGAGCCCATAGATCCTAAAAGCTGTATAGCAACCCTCAGCAATGGTTCGCTGATCCAAGCCCTGGTGCGCTAGGCAAACTTCTTTAAATTCTAATCATATGCGAAGCGTTGTCTAAGTTCTAGTATCGTAAAATGGCCCTTAGGTTCCTTAAGCCATAGTGTGCCAGGCAAATCTTTTAAGCCATAAAGATTAGGCACCCTAAATCCTGGTGAGCCAGAGAAATCTTTCAAGCCCTAAAGATTAGACACTTTTAGCTCTGGTGCGCCAGGCAAATCTTTTAAGCCGTAAAGATTAGGCACCCTTAGTCCTGGTGAGTCAAGCAAATCTTTCAAACTCTCAAGATTATGCACCCTAAGCCCTGGTGCGCCAGGGAAATGTAGCACGTCCTAGTAGAAGACTAGGAACTTCAAGCCCTAAAGATTAGGCACCTTAACCCCTGGTGAGCCAAATGAATCTTTCAAGCCCTAGAAGACTAGACATCCTATGCCATGGTGCGCCAGGCAAATCTTGCACGTCCTAGTAGAAGACTAGGAACCCTAAACCTTAGTGTGCTAGGCATCTGAGTTTTTAGGTCTTGACTCGACCTATTAATTTATGGTTATCCCTTTCGATAAATTTAATTTTAAGCCGTGACTTGATTTTTAATTAATTTTATCCCGTGTTTCGTCTCGAACTTTTAGGTCTTGACTCGATCTATTAATTCGTAGTTTTCTTCCGATAGATTTAATTTTAAGCCATGACTTAGCTTTTAATTATTTTTATCCCATGTTTCGTCCCAAATTTTTAGGTCTTGACTCGACCTATTAATTCGTGGTTTCTTCTCCCTATAAATTTAACTTTAAGTCGTGAATTAGCTTTTAATTAATTTTATCACGTATTTCGTCCCGAACTTTTAGGTATTGACTCGACTTATTAATTCGTGATTTTTCCTCTTGATTCTATCTTTAGGATTTGTTTGATCATACCAGCATCTACATCATGTTAGCATATGTTCATCTTAGCATTTGCATTATGTTTCTTATCCTACACCCTTGCATTTTGTCCCAGGAACTACATTTTGGTATGAACCCTAGTAAAGGGGTACGTACGAAGATCGATGAAAATTCGAATTCGACCAACATCATATGCATACTTTTGTGTCCGTGGCCTAAGATTGACAGTTCGGTCAAATGAATGTTGTCTCTGAATTTTTTATATAACTTGCATCACGCATTGTTATGCAAGTTATAACAAAGAGAGACAACTGTGGACACCCTAATTTGACCCCGCCTAATTTTAAGTAAATCTGATAATGAAAACAGTTGGAATGGTATCTCAGTACAATCCTAAGAAAATGATCCAAACTCGGTATTTGAATCCAATGATCAAAACCTTCAAACCAGTGAAATCATCATTGAACCGCTATATTTAACCATGGAGTCTCCAACTCCATTGTGGTGACTGCCAATAGAACCTCTTGGAAGTTTCATCTTTTTGTGGCGATCGCCATGTACATACTTGGCGACCGCCAACTTGCATAGTGGCGACTGCCATAAGAAGCTTCTGGAAATTGTCCTGAAGTGGCAACCGTCAACTTCAAATGGCCTGACGTGTCCCAGAACGTGTCAACATCTCATTGGTTAAAGAATTCTATAAATATCGTATCCCAGCGTACGTTTTTAAGACATAATTTTAGAGAGAGATACTCTACCGAGTCGTCGAGCAATCCCGAGCCCCATCGCTGAAACCCTGCTGAAGTACCGAGACCGAACCTCCGACGCCAACATTGAAACCTTAACTTGGATCTTGAGGATTGGATCGTTGGCACCATTTTTCGACTCGAGAATTCCTTAGTAATCCAGGTATTTTGTTTGAATCCCCGATCTTTCTAACCCCATTCTCTTTCTTTTGAAATTATCGGGTTAAGTTCAATTTCAATTCGCGTATTTCTTTCGTTTATATAGTTAACCTTATTTGTTATTTTATTTGCCTTATGTAATTTGGTTACTTTCATTAACTTCTTAGTTGTTAATTTACCTAAATTTCACACTTAGCACATTGTCATATTTTGTTAATTCATTAATTAGTGCTAAAATAATTTAACAATACAACACACGATATCGTTATTATTATAATTCGAGCAATTACATATATATAGTTATAATTTTTAATATTACACTCATATTTTATTTTTATTTTTATTTTCTTTTAATTTTAGTTTAGTATTCTTTTACAAGCATTTATTTTGTTTTTCTTTTCTTTTCATGTAATATTAATTTTTTTATTTTCTTGTAATATTAGTTTAATATTCTTTTATTTTCTTAGCATTAGTTTAATATTTTAACATTTATTTTTTTTCTTTTCTTTTCTTGAAATATTAATTTAATGTTCTTTTAATAACTTTATTTTTCTTTCCTTTTTCTTTTCTTTTAATATTAATGTAATTTTCTTTTCTAACATTTTATTTTATTTTTTTTCTTTTTATTATTTACTTTATTCTTCTTATAATGTTTCATTTACTTTTCTTTTTTCTTTTAATGATAATATTTATTTTTCTATCAATTTTCTTTTTTAACGATAGTTTTATTTTTTTTTCATAGTACTTATTTTATTTTATTTTATTTTGTTAAACTAAAAAATCACAAAAAAAAAACCTTTTAAGTTAGTTTTCACCTTTAAATGTTAGTATAATTTTCTCTTTTAATAATAATTGAAACTCACTTGTTTATTTTATTTATTTTTTATTTTTTTATTTTTATTTTATTTAAAAATATAAAACGTGAATAGTTAGCTTTTCTTTTATTGGTTTAATAGCATTTTCTAACCATATTATTTTCTCTTATTATCCTGTTTATTTTAGTTTACTTTATACAATTTGATAACATACATGATAGTTTTAGATAATATTTTGTTTATTTTATTTGAAAGCATGTTTAAATTAGTTTAGAATTTTGATAATATGTCTATTTTTTGCATATTTAATTTTAGTAATTTCTAACATATTTTTGATTTTTTATCATGATAGCTTAGGTTATTTTGGTGAAATTACATGCTGGTGTACTCCATGTATCATTTAGTTAGAAATTATATGCCGTAGGACTTAGAATTTTTATTTCTTTATTTATTTTGTTTTGGTGTTCTATATATATATGTTATGTATTTTTTTAATTTAATTTTGAATGTTCTCTTTGACTACATTTTTTTTTATTTACATACATTTGAGAAATCCTATTAAAGAATCAATCATAATGAGTAGAGGCCAACTTTACGGTTGGGAGAATGGGGAGCCTAACACCTTCCCCGATTCGTACCTTAGCTCCCGAATTCTTTTTCTCTGATTAAACGTTTTAACAATCAGTAGAAATTTTTATTTTTCTCAAAAATTAAGTGGCGACTCTATTTTCAACAAAAAGAGATTTTTAAAATTTGGATTTTAAGGTGTTGAAATATTTTTCAAACATCTTTTGAACTCCTTATTTTTGACCATTTGCAAAATCCAAAAATTTCGGCGCCACAGTATTTTCTAGCGATTTCGCTGGGGACTGGTATCTAAAATCAAATAAGAGAGCTATACTTGAAAACATCATTAGTTCTTAATAAGACTTTCTCATTTGCATTTTCGCATGTATGGGCATTGTTCTTCATACCCCCTTGTCTGGTCGACTTGATGCCCCAATAGTTTATCCGTTTCGGGGATTGATAGAAAGGCGGGCAAGCCTTACTGACACTACGCTTTTATAGGTGCAGTAAAAAAGTTTGGGCGTACCGTTTGACTGTCCTGCACCACTCCAGGCATGGGAGGTATATACCTGGCTCTATATAAAAAGTACCATGTTCATTTAACCAAAATCGGCCATTTTTGCATATAGTAGGTTAGAACCCTCCATAAGGTGCTACTAACTCAATAGGATTACGTGTTTTGTTAATTGTATGTTTTGTTTGCGTTTGTTAGGATTGTTTGTTCGGCTTAGGCTTATTCCTTTTTAGGTTTAGCCCAGACTTTCTGTTATCCCTTATTGTTTAGGTTAGTTTTTCCTTCAAGTTCTTACCCGGGTTTTGTTCTTCGCCTTGTTTGGCTATCATGCCGTTAGTTTTCTTTTCGGGGTCATGCCCGTGTTTTGGTTTAAAACTTTTAGGATAGTTTTTCTCTCTTTCGGGTTCTTCCCGAGGTTGTTGGTTTTATCCCCCGTTTTTGTTTAGGCTCGTTTTCTTCAAACTCTTGTTAAACTCGTGTGAGCTAATCTTGTATTCCTACCGAAATGCTGTTGTTTTTCCTTAGAATCCTAGATCAAACCAGTACCTTTGGCCTAGTTCTGTTTTCTTATCGGACTGCTGCCCGTTTTTTCGTTTAGTTTTTTCGGATAAACCTTCCCTTTAGAATTTGATTGATCTTCTTCTTAACCATCATCCTAGTTTTTGGGTGTCCAGTTGTTATATTGCCAGTATTAGCCTGATATGGACATTGTTTCAGTTTCATAATATCTGCTTATGGTTTGCTGTGTTGGGGTGTTTGGGATGTTCGCTACCTGTTGTCAGTGTTTTTTCCAGAGAAATGTTTGATATTGGTTATTTTGCTTTTGGGATCTAGGTTTTCTTCAGATTTAGATTATTGAGCTAGAAAAATTACAGTCAGTATGTGTTTGGACTAGATCAGTAACAGACAGACTCTACAAGGTATCTGAACAATCAATTGGATCATCTGAAATGGTAGAGAATGAGGTGAACTTGACGGCCTTGATGAAGGCGAACACTGAAATACAGAGAGCCGTGGAGCAACAAACCCAAGGTCAAAATCAGTGCCAAGCGCAGATCTAGGCAATTTAAGCCTGTCTGCCTGGCATAAATGGATAGCCGGATAATACGAATGAGAATGGTGAAGATTTCTAAGATGATAACTAAGGACAAGACGCACCGCAAATTATTGTGCCACTTTGGACTCCCTGCCCAGTTGTGGTAGAAGAAGAGAACACTGCTCAGTTCAGGGAGTTCGTGCTGGCGGAGAAAATTGACCGTATGGAGAAAGTCTTGAGGAAGGCAAAGGGACTCGAGGAATATATGCTCGATGTAAGGGGACTTTGTTTGTTCCCGGATGCTAAGCTACCGAAAAAGTTCAAAATACTTGAAATGGAGAAGTTCGATGGAACTAGTGATCCTAGAATTCATTTGAGAATGTATGTCGGTACCCTCTCTCCCATGGGGATCAACAACCAGTTGAAGGCTCAGCTATTCTACCGATCTCTTTCAAGAGCAGTCCAGAGGTGGTTCCTCTCCATGAATGTTGCAAAGACCAGAACATGGGACGACATCACCACAGCTTTTGTCAGCCAATACAGCTAAAACGTCCAGCTAGATGTAACCACTCGGGAGTTGGAGACCACTCGTCAAGAAAGTAGAGAATCATTTGTGAATTTTCTAACCAGGTGGAGGGGATATGCTACAAAATTACAAATTGGCCAATTGAGAATGAACAAGAGAGGAATTTTGTCAGGAACCTCGAGTCTTCATCAAAGCGTTATTTGATAACACAACTGCTGTCTACTTTCGAGCAGTTGTTTGATGCCGGGGTTAAGATAAAAGATGCGATCTAGTCTGGTGATATCAATGAGGCTGAGCTGAGCCAAAAGTCAAGAAGACTTTACCCATCCAACAACCAAAACCATCTCACATCTGACAATAACCCCACATCTCGCTCTAACGAGGTGAATTTGCTAAACTCCCAATCAGATCGACCGAAATTTTCACCTTCATCACCTCCTCCCAGAAATAACCAGTCGTCGCAGCTGAAGAAGCCAAGGAGAGATTTTACACCCCTTAATATCTCTCTATCCACGGCCCAGAATAAACTTGTCGAGAAAGGGTTGATAAAGGTCCTTGATCCAATGCCGCCTCCTAACCCTTTACCCTTATGCTACTACGATCCCACCCAGTATTGCTCATGCCATCAAAGCCACGGACACCCAACCAATAACTGTTTGAAACTCCGTCATGACATTCAAGATCTCATTGACGGTAAAGTTGTCCCACCCCCATCTGCACCGAATGTCACGACTGATTTTTTTAGATTCTTGTAATTTTCATGATTCAAGTCTCAAGTCCGAGGGCACATCTATCCGTGCATCATCTTCTTTTACTTTTGATTTTGTAATGCTTGCTCTCTTTGATGAAATAAACGAAAATTTTGATTATTCTGCCTTGCTTGATTTGTTTTGTACGCTTTCTGATAATTTTGAATTCAAAGGGAATGTTCTCGAAGAATTAAAAACTTAAATAAAAAAGAGAAGAAGAAATGCGTGCCCAACCAATAATTGAAGAAATTTTGTCAATAAATCTGGATAATGAAATTAACCCACAAATTGTCCAA